>VYZV01013130.1:15307-28933 GCA_013401275.1 Pandion haliaetus
AACTCTAATGGACTAATAGCACTTTGAGGTGGTAAGGCTTTCTCCTTGCAACGCTTTATCCCCAAATGAAAATATGTAGGGTCTATCAGAAATGCCACCTGCTTTGTCTATTAACAAGGAAAGTCACAGAAACCCTGATCATGGGATTAAAATCAACACACTGGATTGCACCAAAATTCAACAGGGAACGCAAGCAGATCCAAAGGCAAAGGTGTACATACAACCTTGAAACATATTCCAAAAGCCAACAACCAGCCATGGCCTACACGAGCTGAAGTTTGGAACAATTGCTCAGTAAATACAAATACCCTTGATTTTCAAACCTTTTTGCTGCAAAGCAGTAACTACAGGAAAATCATAGTGGTTGAAACACTGACAGTGCACTACTGAAGTTTTATCTCATAGCTGCATGCAGTGACCATGGCCACGCTGGAGAATGGCTGGCTGCAAGTATGGATCTTCCATGAGGGAGATCAGCGGGTGTTTTTAGTATGACCCAGAACATACTTAGGTAATTTCAGCGACCTCATCCCTCACCCACACCATTTTTCTTATGAAATCTGCTATTAAGACCCCATAGGTACTGTGTTTCAAATGTGGGAGGGAAATATATGATGGTTTAACAGATACTTGGTACCATGTAAAATGACTATGGATGGATAAAGAGAAAATTGATTTTATAATAAATAGTTAAAATTATCAAAGCTAGGTCAGAGCATGTTCTTATAGAAATAACCTGACCCTGCAAACCAAGTACCCTATACCTTTAAGAAAGATTGAGTTTGTATTTTCTTTTATTTCAGGTAATGGAAGATTTAGTTCGTATTTTCTTTTATTTCAGGTAATGGAGTCTCTTGGTGGACACCTAAAGGCAGAATTTCAAAAGATAATAGTCTTCCTCATATGATACTGGATAAAATGAATAATTTAGTGATATATAATGCTGAGAAAACTGCTGAAGGGTTATATTTGTGTATTTTTAATGCAACAAACAAGAAGCATCTCATCTACAATATACAGGTGAAAGAAAGGGTTCCAACATTTTTGGTTAGAAAAGCCCGGGACACTAACATTGTTTTAAGACAAGGAAGAACAGAGCAAGACCTTGCATTGGCTGTCTGCCTCTCGGTGTTCATTACATTTGTTTGTGCTTTTTGTCTGGGTGCTTTTGCTAGACCCTACCTTGTGAGCCTGTGGAGACTCATGCGTGGGAACAAAAATTCCGGTTCAGAACATATGTATTCTAATCAAGCTTTTTCACATGAAACCTTGAGCAGAGAGTGCTCTGCAAACAACAAACCAACAAACACACAGCATAATTTGTTCATTTGTGATGAGAATTCTTCAAGAAACACATGCATTTTTCCTACAGAAACTTCTACTTTGCATGAAAGTATCACTGGTAGCAGTGTACATGCACCAAATACTGAAGAAGACTATCAGAAACAAAGCAATAATGAGATCAGCATGATGAAAAAAACAGAGTTTTCAGACATCAAAACTAGTATCAGCAATGATGAAAATACAGAAGTTGATGATAATGGACTATTTTCTGTAAGTATAGATTACAAGAACAGCAATGAAGTAACACTGAGAAAATTAATGAGTAATGACATTTCATTATGGAAAGATTCAAAATGTGCAAATAATGAAGACTCAGAGAAGAGCCAGTTCCCTCCTGTACCCAGGAGACTGAATGCTGACTCTTACTCAAATCACACTGACTCTTCAGATTCAGATTTATCCTTCACGGGAGGAACTGGCTTTCCATTTTCCACAATACAACCACATACAGTTGCACGAGATTCTAGGAACAGCAAGGTGAGCAACAACTGTGGTCTGCTGCAGTCCGAAATCCCAAAGGCTACGCCAGATTCTCTGGGAAGAGAAGGTATCGTTTCACAGAATGAACCCATGAGCACTACAAAATTTATGCCTGGAAGGCAAAGCTGTGATGAACAACTTGGTCCAAGCGGCAACATAAATATAACCGGGGATGTGGGAGATTTTATTTTACCCGGTAGCTGCAAGAGAGATACAAATATTGAGAATTTAAGTGTCTATCAAACAATAGAAAACTCTCCTCTTACAGAGTATGAATGTAAAACGGAACATACAAATGAAAAAGATGCTTCAGGAGACGTATTTGGCGATAGTTCTTCAGACGAAGGGACTCCATTCACAATGAGTGACTGCAGTTCTTTAGCAGACTTTGAACTGGAACAACCTAGTGTTAGCGACAACCTGCCAGTCTGTCAGTCATCACTAGAGGAAGCAGATACAAACAATGGAACTGAGAAGTTCTCAACACTGCCAGAGTCTCTAACAATTGCTGATGAACTTCAGCATATTAGAAAAAATGAAGACAAGAACAATGCATATTTTGAAACCGCTATTAATTATGGATCAGATACCATCACACCTGAAACAGCATCACCTTACACTGATAAACGTAGTGACCACATAAGCATGTCAGATTCAGACACAGTTAGTTCTTCAAGTCAAGAAGCTCCTGATATATTTGATGATTTTACTAATGCAGAGTCAACAGTACAAAAGTCTATTTCTGATTCTCACCACAATCAAAGTAGAGATTTTGGTAATACGTTACTTTCATTAAAACATTCTCCCACGTATGACACAGACACAGAGAACACTCCTAAAGAGGCTGAATGGCAGCTATATCGGTTTCCCATCGAACCACAGCATTCCCTCCGCTTCAGTCCTACTGAACAAAAAGAAAATGCACCAGAGGGAAGTACAGATGAGCACATAGATAGGAACTCCTCTGGAAAGAATCATGGTGAAGGGGGCATTTCATTAAGAAGAAACACAAGTACATCTGAGGACAATTATTTTATTTTTGCTCCTATTGATATTGGTTTGAATGAAATTGTTAAAAACACATCACTGCTGCATTCCAGCAACGAATCATCTCTTCAATCTCTGCCTGAGCACACAGCCGAAAAACACTTTACGGTTATTACAGAGAAAGAAGACTTGTGTTCACCTGCTTCCCCTGTGGTAGCAACTAAGGCTTGTGCAGATACAACGCAAAGAGGTTTTAATCAGAAAAACTGCGATGGATACACAGAATTACAGGATACCAGCAACTGTAGTCTGCCCGAAGAAACGCAGTCTTGCAATCTTAAGGCAGATTTGCTGCATCTTCACTCTTCTGGGAAAATACAGTCAGTCTTCAACACAGAAGATCATTTCCAACTGGATCAGACTGAGCAGGATGCATATTTCTCAGTCCCACAACACTTCTTCAATGAAAGCACAAGATACAGTTCGTGTTCGTTCCCACAAAAGACTACAGGAAATAGCACCAAAAGCACCGATTCCAGCAAGATGGAGGATGACACTGCTTTGACAGGACTGGAGAAAAATTCTGCAACAGCTGTCAACCTCCAAAATTCAAGTGAAAAACTCGGTCAAGTAAGTCAGACCAATTTAGGACAGGGCCAGGTTTTTGTTAAGAAGAANTTATGTCATGTAGTAGGTACAAAAATTATTGTGTCTTAAAATGAAGTGTGTAGCTTTTAATAACTGTTAAATACCATGGGTTGTATTTGTTTTGGTCCCCCCTCCAGTACAACTATCTATCTGCCTTTAATTTCAGAAATTCAAGTTACAGAACTAGGCTTAACAATGAAATGTGTAATGTCTGGATCCATACAGTTTAAAACCACAGTAATTCCAAAGGGTAATTCAGGCCAGAAGCCATGGATGATCTTAAAGGTCTTTTCCAACCTAAATGATTCTATGATTCTATGACTTTTGTTTAGAAGGGTATTTGTAAAAAAACAAGAATAGATTTTACGAAAAATAACTCTAGGGTACTCAAATGAGTAAGCTACTCAGTAGCTATAAACTGATAATATAGCTTTTGCTCAGTTATAGTAATAATATATATTTACTTTCTCATTGTTGTTGGTACTAAGATACTAGTTTCCCTTAGAATCTGCCCCTGATACACACCATTTTGTTTCTCTTTGTCTAAAATAAATGTAACACTGAAATTAGCATTACATTATCACTGTGTTTTCCTGTGGGACTCACCCTATACAGTACAACAGTACATATTACTGTCTTCTGCTTTTTGAACCAAATTTGTGGATTGTCTCTGAATTCCCAGAGTTTTGCAAAGATAGGTAAAGTCTAAGCAGTAATCAATTACATTTAAAAAATTACTTTTTAACTTGGCAAGACATTGAGTGTAATGAAACCCTTCTTTCTCAAAGAAACAGAATAGAATTCAAACCTTGCAGAAAAGTCAGTTATGGAGACCTAGCTGCTGATGGGACATCACCTGTAGTTTGCAGATGTGATGACATGGGCAAGGTAATTAAAAAAAGACAACCTATTATTACTAAGCTATAATTCCCTATAAAAAAGGATCCTACGCCCACTTCAGAGTTTTACTGAGAAGGGCAAATCAAGAGCAGCTCAAAACTGCTGTATTAGAATGTCAATAGTTTGATATACAGTAACTTTTTCTAAGCCAAAAGATAACAAATATAAGATAAAATTTTCTCTGAATATGGCCCAAGGCCCTTTTAACACACAGTATCATTGATGTAGTCCTTGAAGGGGAATGTCATCACAAAGGGGAACAGGCCCAGGTTCCCAGAAAATACAGGAGGCTGGCCAGCAACTCTGGGAAAACTTATAAAGACATCAATTCATTCACTAAAAACTCTGAACAGAAGGAACATATTTCAGTTCCATCAGATGAGGAACAATCCCAGTGGCGCAGTACATCTTTGAAACTATCTTTAAAGAGCAAGCTAGGAAAGAACAAAGAGATGCTGAAAGAAGCTAATAATTTTTGTTGGCTTCATGGACGTGGAACTGAAAAAAAGGTATTGCAAAAAACTTTATAGAGGCAAGTAAAAGCAACTGAAGGAGCCCAGTACTGGTATTATTTGATCTTTTGAAAAATATTTTCTTTAGTGCCTCAAGTTCCTTTTAAGTCATTGTTTTTACACATCTAGCATCACAATTATCAGTTATATATTTACTGAGCCAAGCCACCTATGCTTCGATCTCTTACTGGTCTGTTTTGGGTTTTTTCTGGCCGATTTTCTCAAAATCCCTAACATAACTCAAAATAGATTATACGACAGTTTCAGGTAGGTATTGTACAAATTTGATTTAGGTCACTGCACTCAGTAACATCTGCAATTCAATTACAAGCAATGAATCTGCTGTTATTCACACAGATCTTCTTGCTTTCCAATCAGTCCTTGGAAGATTTCTGTTCTTTTTGCTCCAGTACTCAGTGGTATCTTAAACTGATAACTAAGAAGTGTTTTTTAAGAACAAGTAGTGGGTTCATTCCTTTGGTAGGAGTTCACTCAGGAACCAAAGATGAAATAATCTTCTGAAGAAACTGATGATTTGTCATCGAATTGTTCATGACTTAAAGGGTCCGATTTTGTTTTCTATTTTTCAAACAGAGGAAAAACTTTTACGCATTCAGCTATCCAGAATTGTTCATACTGTCCAAGAGGACAAGAACTGAATGTCAAAACACTCCATTTGGCAAAAATCACAGGATTCCCAGAAAAGTTAAAAATACAGTAACTCTAAAATAAAGTATGTTTCCCAATACAACTCATTCCTTGATTATATAAATGTCTGTAAACATTATACCCTGCTCTACCGCAATTTTTCTCTCCTAATCCCCACATAGCCTCAATACTCATGTAATGCCTTGGCTTCTATTGAATTTAAGGCTGCTGTTCTCAGAGAACAGTGTGTGACATAAAAAAACAGCTGTGTTTTTAGAGGCTGTCTACAAGTAGAGAACTGGGTAATTTGAGCACGATTCCTCACAGGAACAGCTACATAGCCACTGGGAGCAGAAAACAGAACGGTACTTCCTCACCACCAGTGCTTTTCTTAGCACCCATAACCAGATTTCACTAAAGCTTGTTATACACAGAAGTTACTTGTGGCCAAAGCAACTTTAAAAATGGAATACATAAAAAAGTTCAGACTTGCTCTTTATGATATGTATGAATCTTCAAATACTGTGTTGACAGACTCTCCAAGGTCTGTCACCTTTTGCCTGTACCAGCTGCTAACAAGTTAAGAAATCTAACTACATAAGCAAGCCAATTTTGTGGATCATGGGGAAAAACAAAACATTTGAGTGGCTCTATTGATCGTCTCATATACAGCAATGTTTTGTCATTTGCTTCTGCTACAGTTCATCAGACTTTCAAAATATATATTGGAAAATCATCTTCTCATCTTTTTTCTGACCATGGGAATGCTGCAGTGGTGACGCAGACAGTACAGTATTTGTGAGAAGCTGCAACTTTTCTAAGCCTCCCTTTATGTCATGAAGTTACAGAAAAAGATTATCTGCTGTTCTCATCAGAGAAAATACATTTGCTCCTTCATCAAGGGATTTCTAACATGTGACAAAGTATTTCATTCTACTGTCAGAATACTGATGTTCCGTCTCAAACTTACCTTCAGATTTCTGCCTAATCTTGCACCTTTCTTTTGCTACTGATCACTCCAGACACTCTTATTATCACTTGTTCATTCAAACCAAACACTCAGCTGCTTCTCCTTCATATTAGTCCCTCACTTCATTAGCAATTGCTTTTAAAGTTAATACAAACCCTTTTATATTTTCTGTGGCTTCCAGACAGTATTCTTCGTACTCTGCTCCTCTCCATCCATCCTCTTTCTCCATGCCCTTCTGTATACAATAGCTACACAGTCCCCCACTCGCCACCCCTGACTTTTTATCCACTCACTTTTGTTTACGTTTCAGCTGACATCAATCCATTTTATCTTGTTCGCACTGAAAACCTCACTAGTTTAGCTGGTTTGGTCACTGGACAATTTTCTAGAATACCTATACTAGCACAAAATCAGTTGTAGTTATAGGGGTCTAAGTGTACATTATACAGACAGCACCTTTCCCCCCCCCACCCCTGCATAGAAGTTACAGTTGCAGAGAGGCATAACTGCAACTGCTCTAGGCATACTGAAACTTCCTTAGCTTCATCAGTAACTTCAGGTAGCAAAACTCACATTCAGGTTAAGACTTACGTTACTATCACAGTTCATAGCGGGTAAACACACTAAGTCACAGAACAGGCTCGATAAAAAAAGGTGGCTGAGCGTATGCTGTATGAATTTGTAAGTGAAGCATGAGGAGGCAGCCAAGAGGATGTTGGTAATACTCTAGGCACACCCTTTTCACCGAGCAACGGTGTGCTGAGCTCCAGGGTTGGCAGGACATAGTATCCCTCACACAGTGAATCAGTACAGGAAAAAATACTGAAGTCTTAAGAGTAGATTGAGAACTTCAGATACAGTAATCAGAATGAAACAAAGCTCTCATTTTCAAACACATATTTATGATACTTTGATAAATGTACAAAGCATTTCAATCTTTCCAGAGTACGCTGGTAACTGGGCTGGAAAATAAATAACCCTTAAATATAAAGAAAAGACATTCACATTTAACCTACACATAATTAACATAAAAAACTATTTGGATAGTAATATTAAAGTTTTCATGGTGCAGAAGAGTGTGACTCACCCCCTCTGATAAATATAAGCAGCAGGCTACATTCTGAGAACTGGTGAAAGTAATCCCAGCCTTTATCACCAACATGAACATAATGAAGAACCGCTTCTGTAGAATGGGGTCTACATTACAATATTCTAATTGTAATGTAAGTATATTAAACTTCAAGTATTATTTTAAGTCAAGAGCCTTAGGACTGGTAGCTCAAATAGTGCAAAATATTAAATAAAAAATTTCTTGTGAAATCTCTTACATGTGTTCTTTATTCGCTGCCAACTTTTAAGTCTGTTTCCTATTCAAAAACAGATTTGTAATTTTGCAAGCAATACAAGGTAGTAAGATTAACTAATGGCCCCTTTAAAAACTAAATTTGTGAATGTATTATGGACATTTAGGCTGTACTTTTTATGTCTTACAGCTAGCAGCTTTTCTACTGCTCTGCTTAAATACTATCACTTTTGCTTTAAAAGGATCAATGTGACAGCTCATTACAAGTCAAGTGTTTGAAAAACTCTTCTAAAAAGTAAGAGAAACATTAAGTGTTTAAGTTCATGAACAGATCCTCAGATCAAAGTATCACCACATTTAAACAGTACTAGACTGGTGGTCTCTTCCAGCATTACAACTGAGTAACTTAAAGAGAATTTTCTTTAGCATATGCTTTTAGAAATCACAGAAAGGTTGAGGTTGGAAGTGACCTCTGGAGGTCACCTAGTCCAACCCCCTTGCTCAGGCAGGGCCACCTAGAGCCAATTGCCCAGGACTGTGTCCAGACGGCTTCTGAGTATCTCCATGGATGGAGACTCCACAACCTCCCTGGGCAACCTGTGCCAGTGCTCACTCACCCTCAAAGAGTTTCCTGATGTTCAGAGCCCCCTGTGTTTCAGCTTGTGGCCCCTGTCACTGGGCACTGCTGAGAAGTCTGGCTCTATCTTCTTTACATCCTCCCTTCAGAAATTTATATACATTAGTAAGATCCCCCCAGCACCTTCTCTTCTCCAGGCTAAACAGTCCCAGCTCTCTCAGCCTTTCCTCATAGAACAGAAGCTCCAGTCCCTTCATCACCTTTGTGGCTCTTTGCTGGACTCTCTCCAGTATGTTGGGGTGCCTCTGGTACGGGGGAGCCCAGAAGAGGACGCAGTACTCCAGGTGTGACCTCACCAGTGCTGAGCAGAGGGGAAGGATCATCGCCCTCGACCTGCTGGTAATGCTTCTTCTAACGCAGCCTGGGATACCATTAGCCTTCTTTGTGGCAAGGGCACACTGCTGGCTCAACTTCAACTTGGTGTCCACCAGAAACCCCAGTCCCTTTTCTGCCAAGCTGCTTTCCAGCTGGGTGGCCCCCAGCATATACTGGTGCATGGGGTTGTTCCTTCCCAGGTGCAGGACTTTGCACTTCTCCTGGTTGAAGTTCAAGAGCTTCTCGTCAGCCCCTTTCTTCAGCCTGTCGAGGTCCCTCTGGATGGCAGCATGACCCTCTGGCATATCAGCCACTCCTCCCAGTTTGGTGTTGTCAGCAAAACTGCTGAGGGTACACTCTGCCCCATGACCCAGGTCATGAATGAAGATGTTGAACAGGACTGGACCCAGCATCGGGCTACAGCACTAGTCACTGGCCTCCAGCTAGACTTTGCAGTACTGACCACCGCCTTCTGGGCCCTGCCATTCAGCCAGTTTTCAGTCTACCTCACTGTCTGCTCATCCAGCCCATAAATCAACAGCTTTTCTATGAGGATGTCATGGGCCAAAAGCCTATGTCAAGTTGAGCAGGTAATGATCATGCTTCTTGTAAAATTCTGTCTTAAGAGACATCCCTGCTCAAATTGACTCTTTTTGTTGAAAGCTTTTGTATTACAATACTGTTTTACACCCACACACTCCACTTGAAACATACCTTTTTCCAACAAAGTTTTAAATACTCATTTGCCTTACTGTTAGAAATAAGGATGGCAAGATTGTACATACAAGTTCTCTGCTACTAAATGATAAATGTTGCCAGCTGATGTGATGCATGTTCAGATATGAGAATTTCTAAAGTATGAACCACAGAAAAATCTGAAGTCAGTTGCTGAAACCAACACAAATACTGTTTATTTGTGGGATGCCATTTTACATCAACACCAGCAAAAGACCTAAAAATCAACCGGATGGACTCATGTTAGGTGGCATTAACAGTATTTTCATCAGGTTGTGAGTCACAGGAGTTTAGCACACCGTATTTATGTCATATCCAAATAACTAAGACATAAAGCATTCACAGTTACAGGTTAACTGCTGTTCCTGCAACAGCAGCATCAGTAGGTACTCTTTTGTGACACCACATGTACACACATACACACACACACAGAGGGGGAAAAAAAAAAATTAAAAAAAGTATCAAGCTGAGTTTTGGTCTCAATTACAGACAACAAACTATTTAGTTGGTGGATGGATTCTATACACTTTTACAGCAATATGAAAGGACAAAAATATAAGGCCTAGAAAGAGGTATTTTAGCAGTCATAATTAAAACCAGGGCACAAGCTAACCTTTAAAGCTGTCTATATGAATTCCAAGAGTATTAAATAATTTGTTAGACTTGTGACCGAGGGTCAACAGAAATCTGGGAAAACCTTAACACAACTGAAGTCCACTTCTTGCCCTCCAAAAAAGTAACCTGGGAACATTAACCAAGTAGCAACGAGCTGTAACTAATTTTGACTTGTGTGAGCATATTTGTGATGAAATAAAATGCATGTATTTGTGGTAAAATGGAAGAAGTCTCCAGTTCTTTACAATGTTAGAAAAGGCTACACAAAGGTAGCCCAAATATTTATGGTAGCTTAAAAGACAACCTTAAACAGGTTTTAACTGAAAATTCAAGTACATAAAGGATTCCAATAAATTCCATCCTCTTCAGCTTGCTTTCCTTGAAAAAGATAAAAAGTGACAAAACATCAGTTGCACAGAATTACATTAATATTTTAAATACTTAATATTATTTTGCTGTAGAATAAAATTTTAATTTGTGGATTGTTTTGGTTACTAATATTCATAGAATCATTTAGGTTGGAAAAGGACCTTTAAGATCATCAAGTCCAAAGAGCTCCAAATGTTTGTCATCTATCAACTTACAGTGTCCACTGCTGTAGTCTCTGGATGCTGTTTTCCTTTCACTAGCTGCCTTTCCACTTTACGTATCCCAAATACCAAGCATGAATTGCATTTAGATCATCAAGTTTCTGCTATAAGGACAGTAATAGTACACCAAAAAGATTAGCATAAGACCCATGACACTTCTGCCAGAATGACCTGTCAGTGCCTTGTCCAAGAAGTCAGCGTATTCTGTGTATTACTTTTCAACAGGAAAAAAAAAAAAAGCCTACACCAACTATATGAGTACATAACAAACAAAAAAGCAAGCACCAAACTTGTACTAAATACAAGGTAAACTGAGTAGCTTAGTTAAGTTTCCACAATTACTCAAAAATGAGAGGGAATTTCTCCAAAATACAAGAGCTGGCAATGTTAGGATCTTCTGCTTATCAGCATACATAGCAAAAACAGAAGGATGGATAGCACAGGGAAGCTTATCAAGCCATACAGGTCCATTTCAGTCCATTTGTTCTCTATAAATGTCAGTAAAGCTGTCTACTAGCTGTAATTGAATTTGTGGTTTATTTTATGAAGATGCATGTTTATAAACCAGCTGAAGACTACAGATTCATCCTGTTTGCAAGTGGAAGAAAAAAAACCTGCAGCATCTGATTCATTTCTAAACACATTCTTCCTTTCCATCACTCCCCATTACTTTTACCCAAACAAAAAAGATGAAGTTTGTTTACTTATACAGTGCGAGTACTTTCTGAGGTTTCTTTTCCTCCATTTTCTTTGCTTTTAATTAAATTTTGTATTCTGCTAAACATTAGCAAAACTTGGAAAAAGAGCACCTGGTTGAGCTGAACAGATTTCTGTTGACCCTGTTATATGAAAGTCATACCTATAACAGTAATAGATTAAAAGTCTCTTTGGCTCTTGCTTCCATTATTGGAAGCCAAATTATTTGTGACATATAAAACCTTTTATGCAAGCCTTGTTATTTGTTGCAGGATTCATGCCAATTTATGCTAACCATTTTTCTAGAGTCTGTAACTAGCTTAACATTTAAGAACAATTACAGTATTTCACTTGTATCTTAGCAACCACAATTTAGCCTAATGTTAAAAGTTATATTGCTTCTAAATTCATTCTTTTAAGAACTAAACCAGCAGCTCCACTGATATTTCCTTACGGTTATACTATGGTAATATACACATTTACATCAGAAGTCTTAATAAAACCTATGTGTTTTAGTAAGAGGGTTATTGTAAACATTAAATACCACACTCCACTGAATTAATTCTTGTGCAAACTGGCATCAAACGTGGAATTAAGGTTATGCATATTAGTACATGAGAAAGCAATGACTACGTATGTTTTACCACTATTAACTTTAAAGAGCACTACGTAGTGTCACGGAAATCCGAACATGACTATTTCAAGGGGAAAGGTAGTATTTTCTTTTCAGCATCATGAAATTCTAGGTTTTGTATATGCATATCTATTGTATATTTATGTATATACAAATATACACAAACACACACAAACCATTTTTGTCTTTGGCAGCTGAGTCTGACAAACAAAAACCACCACCGAACAGATTGGAATACAATTGACCACCTGTAGCACCACAATTACAACCTCCTGGTCCAGGGCAGCAAACTAACATGCTTTTGCTAAACTAGGCTTAATCCTGAAAGTAGTCAAGTTAATGACAGTTGTTCCCGACTTCAGTGATGGCAGAATAGGACCTTCAATACAGCTGAAAATTTCACATTCAACCTAAAACACTTCCCCCCCCTTCCCCTGGATTGCATTCTAGAGAAATAGCAAAACTGTCAATACCTTGTAAAATATTTCTACAGAAAAGTAATGTTATTCTTTGTTCCAAAACATCCACTGGACCTTTCTTGTTAAATGCTCCATGAATCAATATGGAACATTTTAATAAATCCTTAGGGATCAAAGTTTAATAGCACCGGATACTTCAAGGACCTATGTATAAAACTCAACACTAACATTACTTAATAAAGAAGGTTAAGGCAAAGACAACATGACAAAATTATAGAACTTAAACATCATTCCATTCACTCATTTTCACCAAAATAATCACTACAACTGTCCTACACATATAAAGAAATGAGTGAAGTAGGCAGTGGCCCTTACTAAAAAGTACTGTCATTTAATGCTGGTGTTTAACATGCCCATTGCCTGCAATGGACATTCTGCTAGGAAATTCCCATCCCCAGCATGAAAGTAAAAGTAACATTTTGACTGTTCGCTATCATATTTTTAATTACTTAGAAACACAAAGTTAGAGACCCTGGGAAAGACTAGTGTTACAAACAAAAAAACCCAAACCTGTATTATCTATGTGCTAGGGGTGAGCAGATTTTGTTCCCTAAACAACTAATTTTAGCTAGAACTTTCAGTTTCACTAGATCACAACATAGACCAAACACTCTTGGTACACCAAAAATCAAAAGGAGTATGCCAAAGGCAATTTACAAAAGTCTAAAACCCATTTTTAAAAGGTACTTTAATTTGTTCATTTGTACCTGTAATGACTACTGCAGTTTTAACATTAAAAAGTCAGTACTTTTTTCTTCAAATGGAAATCATCTGTGGCATGTACAACTATTACAGTTTTTTAATATTTATATGTATATATATATTTTTTAAGACACCAATGTTTCATTCCTGTTAAATAATAGGTCAGGTTTGGCGAACTCCGGTGAAGAAAGTCACAACATGTCTTCTACCCTCAGAAACTGGCATCTCAAATACTAACATTAAAATCGACAATAGTTCTTCACATAACTATGTCCAAGCAGTCTGTTCATTTCATTTTCTCAAATGCTACGTTTGAGACCAAAAGAAAAACAAAATAACTGAAGTTTCAAACATGTAAGTGATGACTAGAAATATGCCACAAAATTATTTTTACAATACATTTCTGCAGAAATAATCCCTAGGTGAAGCTT
>VYZV01013143.1:5312-24218 GCA_013401275.1 Pandion haliaetus
CGCCCCTGATAGAAGCCTACGTTAAAAGCTCTGACTTTAGTCCATCTGTTAGTGGGGAAATAAACCAACCCTTCCAGAGATGGCTTTTGCTCTTCTGTCACAGTCTTGTGGCCTGCTATATTACCACGAAATCTTCAAAACCCAGAAATTTCTCTTGCCCTCCAAAAGCTTTTCCATATTCTGTTGGCAGGGAATTGAAGCGTTTGCAGAAATGGGAAAGGTAGCAGTGGTGCTGTAGCAGAAAAGGCTCGCGGTAAAGCCATATTGCATTTGTCAAAGCAAAAGTTAAAAGTCCCTCGGTTCATACGGGGGATATTGCAGGGAAGATGTTCTAGGTCAAACTCACACAGTACAGGCTGAGCGTGGCCCTACGGCTACGCTGCTCGGCAGGACGAGGCAATGTGCCGCGTGGTTGTTGAGGGACCCTAAGCGTAGTGGGTCACGGTGACACCAACAGACACTGCCTCTGCGATTGCCGCCGCGCACATTGCCTGTCCTGCACTACCACGCGTGGCCCGGTGTTTCAGCCTGCCTCTCGGGCAGGTGAGGTCTGCGAGGAACAGCACTGGGAGCAGCGAGCACTCGGCTCGTTTTAAGCCTCCCTGGTGCTTGTCTGAGGTTGGGGAAACTGGTAGGCGCTACCCCTCCCTCTGCCTGTACCACCTGAAGACATGTTTCTGCCTACTAACAGCCCATTGGGCCTAAGAAATTATTTAGGTTACGCTGACCAGACATTGTTCAGGTGGGCTGCGGACTAACCCACTGCATCTCCAGTGCACTGCAAGGTCTGCTCTACTCACCTTGCTCTCCTGACCTCCAGCCACCACAGGGAAGGTCCGTGCACAGTGAGAAAACACTGGAGTCCATCTTACCTTCCTTTCTGTTTCATTTTAAACCACGCTTACAAAGAGCCACCTTCTGCTTTGCTTTTTTTTTTTAATTTCCTTGTGATTTTATGTCCTAATCAAGGCTCTTGTGACTCCCCCACTGTGCCATCACAGAATTTTAGGAGTTGGAAAAATTATAATAGTCTTTCCCTAGCTGACAAATAGTGGAGGAACATCACTGATGTTTATTGCTAAAATAAAACCAAGAAAACCAGCCGATGAGTATAAAATCTTGCATGTGATACACTTTCTTATCTTTAATGTAGGATTTGCATTTGTGCCACAGTTTGACTGCTGTTCAACACAGGCGTCTGACTTTCCTCCTTTGTTATTGGGTTGTTTGAGCAAACTCCAGGTTTGCGTTTCTTACTTTTGTGGGGGTTTTTTTATTCTCTCATTAACTCTAATGCACAAAATTACATTTCTGCATATTACTGAATATCTTGCAACACTTCTGCTTTGCTAAAAACAGTTCCATGTGGGTTTGGAGCACTATCACATCTGGGTTTATTATGACTACAGCACTTCTTGATGTAAAGGTGAACACCCAAGCCTGGATGAGTGATCTTTGGAATATATAAAATGAAAACATGACTAAATTGCTATCTATAATCTGCTGGGAGTTTATATGACAGGGGTAAAACACTTTGAAAGAGCCTGCATTCTGAAATGGAGCATGTACCCAGTTTCATTCTTTTAAAATATTCTTAGTGAGGCACAATCCAGTTCCCCTGGAACTCAGGAAATTTTTTTGAAGTAGCAGCATTATAATGATGATGAATATTGTAATACTAGTATAAATACCTGCATTTAGCCCCCCCTCCTCAGGAAGTTATAAAAGATTCTTCTAAATTGCGATTTATTGATTTGGTTTCAAGGATCTTAGCCAAAAATACAAACAGCATAGGATATTTCACAGCATTCCCACCAGGACAAGCAAAGCTCTTGAGAGGCGCTGTGTAGACATCTCAAGGAAAAGTAAATGTCAGAATCTACAGATTTCTACAGCTTTGGAGGTCTAGGGCTTCAGAGCACCTAATGCTGCAGCATAGCTGCACCTAAAAGCCCTGCTGAGAGGAATTAAAGTTCTGTTTTATAAGTTACTGAGAACAGAAGCAATAAGAAAGAGAGTTTCTGTCCCAGGGAACTTTAGCCCTAGTATGTGATGAGACACAACAACAAATGCACTAAATTTGTAGGGAATTTGGCCAATGTAAAATGATCACTTCTAGTATGAGCATCAGTTGAAGTTGAAAGATAGTTTAATATCTCACTTGAAAACTGAGGGGAATAGCAAAGCTGAGTGTAATTTTTTTCTGTGTGACTGCTGGGACTTCTAAAGCATCGGTGTGTTATTTGTCTTCCTTCACACACTCCTGAACCTCCACACGGTGTTTGCATGACACCACCCAAATCTTTTTTCCCTTCACTGCCTGCTGATACAAGCAGCTGCTGGTTTGGAAGCAGTAACTTTGGCAAGGCTCTGCTGCTCCAGTGAATGAGCTCTGCTTCTGAATGTTTAGAAAAATAATGGAAATGTCTTTGTTATGAAAAGAGGAGGAGGAGGAGGAGACCTAACATGATAGGAGAGAAGTTTCTTTGCACCAGAATTTCTGACACAACAAATTCCCATCGATACCTGTTTCTGAACAATAGGTAACAGTGAGATGACAAGGCAATTTGTAAACACTGGGGAAATCAAGTCCCACTTCTTCATGCAATCAGAAGAGCAGTTTTTCAGGTCACTGTGGTCTTGCATATTTGCATGTGGGAAAACCACAAGTTCTAGCTGCCTGAAGGGTTTGAAGTTTGCTGTCACTGATATGACTGTTGCTTCTGGTTCTTGGTTATTCTTGCATAAACTCAATATATTAATTTGAAGTGCTGAAGGCAATGAGATTAGCTGCAGTGCATTAAGTTAAGCACACTATTGCAAACTTAGGATCTGTATGTACAAACCTACAGTAATTGTATTTACATACGCTTCTGAATGAAAGCCCACATTCCCCATGTCTCCACAGGGTGCTGCTTTCAGCACTCTTGGGACCTTGCAGGGATGGGGTAACATCTCAGCTTTCATTTTACTCCATGAAAAACCTTGTGACCACAAAAGTCAGGGCTCTATTCTTGCTGTCACCTATTCATCTGGATTGCCTTGTCCTCAAGAGCATCAGGCTCCTGAGAGAAAAGCTCAGGGCTCTGCTGTTGTGGGGGGGAAGCGGGCACAGGCACCCCTGTCCTGCCCTCCTCCTTGCACCCTCGCTGGCCCCGCTGAAGCCTGTCAGACTGGCAAGGGCCATGATGGCAATGTGGGGGGGCGTCCCAAAATTCAGTGTGTCGAGTGCAAGCAGTACTGCAGCGGCCATCCTCAGCTGCCTGGGGACCAGAATGGAGTGATCAGTGTTCAGCCCAGGGCCTGCTGCCCTGTATGGGGCAGTGGGGAGGGGGAAGGGGGAAGGGGAAAGGGAAAGGGAAAGGGAAAAGGAAAGGGAAAAAACACTGGTTTGAGAAAGAGGGACAATGCAACCTAAAGAGTGATCCCTGCTACCTCTTATGTTCAGATGGAGAATCCTCCCCTGCATAGCTTCTTCCACACCATGTATTTAAGATGAGAAAACAAAAAGGACTATTGTTATCCCTAAAAGTGTATTTTCCTGTTGAAAGAAAACTAGCTGTCCGTGTTGCCCAGTTGTGCCTGGTTTGGCGGCAGCAGGAGCGGTCACACCGTCCCCATGCCTGACACCAGGCAGGGATTACAGAGCGGTGTTAAGCCACAGCCTGCCTGTGCTCACAGTTCATATCTGCTCGCTTGTCTATCCTATTCACCAGACTTCTGGTAGTACCACAGGGGTGCTGTTTGCAGGAAAAACAGCTTGATATACAGCCGAACAAATGACTAGAGTCCAAATTTTTCCTCATTTACAGGTGTGATGTTGCTTCACCACTTTGTAAACAAAGAGGTGAAAGAAGCTCAAAAACGCCTTGGCACAACACATGGACAGACAAGCACAGAAACCTCACTGCAAGGTGGAAGAGCTTAATGAGGGGCACCACGTATCAGCCACTGTGGAGTTCACCACTCTAACACATGAGCCTGGCTGAACGATACAAGCTCTGCTATAAGCAAGCTCTTAGTTCTCTTCTGGACTAATACCTTCTGACAGTTTCAAATTTAGGGGCTTAACTAAGTTATTACAGGGATGAATTTAATTGTTTGGCTGTAGGAGGCTTGTCAACAGTCTTCCCTTACCTTCGTTAATGTTTTTTTTGTCCTCCCTCTGTCACCTGCCTGCAGGATGAAGAACACCAGAGTAAAAGAGCCATCATGCTGCTCCTCTTGCTGAGGGAGGCTCCTTGTCACGGCCCAAGTCCAGGGCGTGTGATACATGTCCTGGGGTGTTGACTAGGATTGTGGACAGTGATTTCAGCAAGAAATGTCACCCGTTCAGGTAAACAAGGGGTGTGCAGAACAGCTTGTAAAAAAAAACCCCTATGGAATAAATATGATCCTGCCTCTTGAATGCTTACATCTCTACCTGAAACTTCCTTTTCTACTCTCCTTTCTCTGGAGAAAACAAAATCCCCCTCCATCTTACTGATCATTCTATATTTTAACCTGGGATTCCTGAATTGTGTCAGATTTGGTGTGGGGCACATAAGCTATTATTTCAGATCCTACAGATGCTGACCAAACAGCCGAAAGTTTTCTCTAACACACAAACCAGGGCAGCAGCTGACAACAGTGACAATGATGACAGCGCAGGGCGCAACAAGTTTGGGAACCTCTGCAGAAGATGAAGTGGACAGTACCAAGCTCAAGGGAAAGGATGCTCTTAGAAGTTTAGTTCATGATTTTTCCTGTTATTTCCCTATGGCCATCACATGGCCCTGATTGTCGCTATGTATATATGAGTACTTTACAGTCTCCGTGGCCCAACTGGGAGGTAGGGAAGCCTTATATGCCACATTTTACTGATGGACAATAAAGGCACAGTGAAGCTCAGAGCTTTGACTAAGGTCATTTGGGAAGACTGTGTCAGAGAAGAATGAATCTAGGTTCTTGCAGTCCTCTCTTGTACCTCAGCCATAAGCACATCATTCCTTGGTGGTTTCTCAGCATTTTATATTTTAATTTCCCAAATACTCCCACTCTGTAATGGTTCATCCTAATGCTTTTTTAATGCTGTCCTACTTTTCTTTTAGCTTATCTAATTTCAGAGAGAAAGACAGACAACTGATGCCAAGGAAACCTATAAATCACTTTATTTAATTCGTAACGCTACTGAAAAACCTGTTTGGGCTTTATGTCACTGCAAATGAAATATGCCACTTGCAAGCTGCCTTTTACAATTTATTAAGCAAGTTGAAAATGTTCTTTAAAACAAGCTTTGTCAGCTTGTCATCTACTGGAGCAGAAGAACTAGTTTGCTGATGGATCACAGAAATTGGATTTTTATGGTGCCCCATCCATTTTGAAGGGCTTTCTTTTCTCTGACAGGGTTGACACAGGATGCCACTTCAGAAGCATTGCATGTGTTCCAGAGGACTGCCTCTGTTTTTAATTCATACCACTATCCATCCTGCATCTTCCTCAAGTTGGCTGAACACTGTATGTTCCAAAGTCTTAATCTGAAAAAAATAGGTATACACAAACACACACACAAGTCAAATATTTAGGGCTGACGTGATGCACATTTGAAATGTTTTAAACGGAGCATTAGTGTCAGCTAACCCACTTTGGGCCATCGCTCGCTTGCAGCTGGCTGCTGAACAACCCCACTGGGGAATCCTGGTGGCTGGGGGATGTGTGCCAGTCCCAGAAGGCAGCCAAATCCCAGATTCAAATCCCAGAGAAGTGATGACAAGGTTCCCATGGGCTTCACCGAGGTTTGGCAGAGGGCCCAAAGGAAGATGTCTGGGCAACCTCTCCCTTTTAAGGCTTTCTTACATGAGCCAGAACATTGGGAAGGTGTGTAGAGCAGGGACTATCCTAAGGGCTGTACTGGTATTTTGGGATACAACACTAGAAAAGCCTCCTGTGTGTAACAGCTTGAATACACTACATACAGTTTCTAATGTAAATAAGGCCCAGAGGAGGAATGTGTATGTAAAAATCTGTTTCACAGCTTGCAGTATTGCAGGTTCTGCTTGCTGGCTGGAAATGTTATCAAGCCAACGTCTTCTTGAGTGTTGATTTCATGAACCAAGAAAAAAAGAGAATATAATTATAGCACCCTGTTATTTTCATTTTGGCTGGAGTGCTCATTTTGAAGAGAAGAAAGTGGTGGCCCAAACTGCGTCTGAGAGAGGCAAAAGCACTATCAACAAGCTCAATAAAACTCTTTGCAGACTGGGAGGTTGGACTGTTGCCACAGCTGATGTGATAGCCCATCTCTCACAAAGCTACAGAAAATAAAATTACATAGTGACATTCCTTTTCAGCTGGCAAATATCCCAATCATGCCTACATGTTAGGGTGACTGAGAGAAAAAAAATTGCTAAATAAATAATTTTCTATCAAAGCTCAGTGGCAACTATGGTTCATTGCATTTTCCAGAATTCTCAAGGGCTTTTTTAGATTTCCTTTGAAATGAATAATGAGAAATGATAGTGACTGTGCTTATTATTTTCTTGATTATTATGATTTGTCTTGTCTTCTAAAGACAAAAAGTCCTGTGTCTTCACCAAATTGTTACTTCTATTTGTGATATGCGTGCTCAGCTCTTGGCTTCTTCACATGCTCACAGGGGTATGGAGCTCAGAACTGGGGGGAGGCTGAATCCAGTGGAAGTCATGGGATGTGGCCATTGAGGTTCTGAAGAAGAAAGCTGTAATGACAGCAATGGGAGCAGGAATATGTAAAAGTGACAGAAATGGGATAATGACAGCATGGAGACTGTGGAAAAATCAAGCAACTGCATTGTAGTGGTTCATGATGGGGCCACCCTTCATGGGCTGGTCTGAAATATCTCCATTTGCTCATTGGGTGAGAGAGGAAAAAGCTCAGGGGTGCAGGAACCGAATGTGGTGGAGCCCGGGAAGGCAGGCGTGGAAAGGTGCTGTGTGTCCCCGTACTTCCTTGCCCAGTTGTGCCCTGCATCTGGGGTACAGTTTCTCGCAAACAATGAAACATGGGATTTTTTCTCTGAAGTGTGGCAATACACTGCGGGGAATCATGAAAATTCTCTGGCCTTGATGTGTCTGTCTTTTCCTTCAGAAAATGCTGAGTAAAAAAAAGGGGATAGAAAAAAAACCCAAGGAAATCTCAAAGGGAATTTGACATAGTTGCCAGAGTGCAGAGGTGACAGATTTATTACCGGTCAAAGGTTATCCATCCTTTTAAAGCAAATGCCTTTGTCTACAGTAAAATGAAGCTGTTGGGGGAAAAGAACGAACAACAAAGAGAATTGACCTAAATTATAAACAGCAACATGAGATAGGATATATTCTATGAAAGCATGTCCTTCAAAGATACCCAAGAGGTGCTGCCCAGCATTGTACATCATGGAAGCATGTATTTCTTCAAAACTGCTAAAGTGGCACTTTAGCCATATGAAAGACAGCAAATTAACAGTCTAAGAAAACAGTAAAAAAATTTACTCCATTGAAAGAGGCTCAAGGACAAGAAAGTAGTAACTGCTGCTGCTAGGTTCGTGCAATTGTTTTTTCCTGTGGATAGAAAGAAAAACAAATCTCCTCCTTACAGTAACTTCACCTCTGTTGCAGGTGTCATGACGAGTGTCAAGTTGAAGCCATGAGCTGGAATAATTGGAGCTCCTCTTTCAAAGGGACAGGCAAGCAGCATCTCTGGCTTTTTATCAGGCCAATCTAGAAACACTTTTGCTCAGAGCATGCATGGCTGCGAATGATAAAGTTGCCACGGACTGTGACCTTTCTTCAAGGCTGTTCATTCCTTTTGTGCGAAAAAAGGGAGCTTCATGGAAAACATGGAAAACTTAGCCACATTTTTTCTACTGGGGAAGAAAAGGAGTTTTCATAAATATTGCTTTCAGGATTGACATTTGTCATCTTTGTTTTGAACTTAACACAGAATTTGTTTGGGGAAAATCAGAAGTTAATTTTGTCTGGTGTTCGGAACAATTGGGCCCCTCAGCAGTGTCTCATCTCAACCCCCTCTTTTGGCCTATTTCTCCAAACCCAGAACTTTGCAGAGGTCAAATCCAGCTCTTAAAATGTGTAAAACTGTGTCTAAATATTAAAAGGTGCCTTGTTATTAAGAAAAAGGGGGGAATTAAAATGAAATTACTATGGTGGTTGTTCTGTTGCATCTGTAGCATGGCAGCTTTACTCATCCTAATGCTACCTTGAAGAGTGGACACTGGCATACAGCTGTCTTAACATAATAAAATAAACTTACTTAAGGCTACTTCTTCAACTAGATACAGCACATATAGTGTGTCTCACACCTTAAATTTGAGGCCTACAGGACACCAGACCATAATGCCAACATCCGGGTGCTGTTCAGACTTCTCTCAGTTGTTCCTTTAATTATAGAGGTGGAAGGCTCAGAAAGCCTTTATTGTGCATGAGCATTGTGCAAAATTCAGCTTGAGCTGAGACGTGTGAGCCCTCAGTGCCCTTCTCCCTGCAGCTACTGCAAGGGTCCTCTGAGGGACAAGCCGGGGACGGACCAACAGCCCGTCACAGGAGAGGTGAAATCCTCTCCATCTTGTCTGCAGGAGGGCCAGGATACTCCCAAGGCGTCACAGGTCTTAATCTGAGCTCACAGGTAGGAAAGAGACTGTAAGGGCCCTGTTTTCAGCTGCTCTAAGCATATGCACTCAATGTCTCTGAAAAAGGCATCTCTCTGGAAGAATCTAATTCTCCAGCCAAGCTCTCATGAGGAAAGTGGGCACAAAGCCACCCAAGAAGAGGAGGTGACAGCTGCTGTGTGACCTGCACTTCCAAAGTGTGGGCACAACCAGGCATAGAGACCCGTTACCAGCGTGGACTTGGTCCTTTGCAATTCAACCAGCAACAACAGCCCATGCTGTGGGTCGGTTAGGTGAGAACTGCACCTCAAATCTTTCTTTCCAAACTCACAGAGCTTCCCCCATCACTGATCTACTTCTAAAGCTACTATAAATAGCCCAAACATACCCGTTCCACACTTAGGACTTCATTTCATGCTGACATCCCTCCACTAGCGTGTTCACCACAAGTTGCACCTGCAGCATGGAGGCTGGTAGATGCTCATGAGGCCCCCAGGCCTTGGTGCCCACCCAGCCTCTCCTACACCGGGCTCCCAGTCAGGATCCGCTCCTGTAGGGGAAAAGTCTTTTTTATTTTCACAGGGCAGTTCTGCAATCAGGGAGGAAGGGAGTCTGTGGGCACAAGAACAAGTAGAATAGGTGGGAAGGGAGAAGTGGAAGCAAGTATTACTGCTGAACAGTTTTTATCATGTATTTTAACATTGCTTTTGCTCCCAGAGCAATGCTAATTCTGCAGTGGTAGAGGAGATACGTTCTCTGTCTTTCCCCTTTTTAGCCATAGTCAGAGCACTGCCATTGATTAAAAGGCTACACGCCAGCTGAAGGCAGATGACAATCTGCCTCTACTGCCATGTGGGGAGTCAAACTACACTCCTCTAATCATTTCATCTACCCTTTTAAAGAAAGCAAGTAAAAAAAGAGGGCGTTTACTCCTGTAAGGGCCCTTAAAGCCTGGTTCATCTGGGGCTTGATAATACAAGGAAACAACAGAAAAGGTACTGATGTTATAAGCTACGGCCAGGTCTCTTCTGCTGAATTATGTCTTAGCAGAAACAGCATCAAGGAAGGAAGGAAGGAGCCTATGGGATTTTCTTAGAGAATTCAACCTCACAACCCTTCTGAGAACATCAAGAGTTTCCGTTCCCATCTGTTTATCTCATCCTCACCTCTTAAGGCCCTTCTCTATTCGCCAGACACCTCCATAAAGTCGTTCAAAGATATCACACACGCATCCTGCTTTTACAGCACTTGCAGGAAAATTGATATGCTAATAAGAAAACACAACAAGTTTGGGTTTTTTTTTCTCAAATATACAATTTTTCTCTTTCTGCACACCTTCATTTATAGGTTGTAAGTTCTTTAGTGCAGGGACTCAGGGACAGGCTCATTCAGGACCTTCTTTTGTGCTCTTCGCTTTGACAGTATTTAACCAATAATGGTATGCTTGAGTTACAGCTGCAGTGGGAATCAACACTGAATTCTCAACTCCACTGCAATCGTATGGCTAATGCTATGCTGTCATTTCACACTGAACATGCCAATTGTATTTTATACAACTTTCAGTAGAACTTTACTAATTTTAAATGTACCTGCCATTGCCTTCAAGAGCAGCACTGGGAAAATGTGCTTCATCCAAAAANTGACAGATACATTCTTCACATTAGTGTGGAACAGGCCCCTGCAAGTCTTGTATCTCAGTACAAGTATTATACAGGACTGTCAGACCCTTCTCTATCTGCTCATTTTTCACTGTTTGTAGCCATCAGTCATCTACTTGTAACAATGTGAATCAGGGAACTCACCAATACTTGTATGCCCTCTCCTTGCTTGTTCTGCTGTATTTAACACGTCCTAGAGATTGCTAGGCATTACACCCTATCGGCAATAGTCTGGATGGTATTCATACAATCCAGCATCCACCACCTGGCTTGGCCAGCCAGTCTCCCTTGACTCAAAGAGCAGTAATGGAAAGTAGCAGGCTCCTTCCCAGAGGCCAGTTCAGAGCAAGAACCAAATTGCAGAGGCTTGCAACCATCTCTCCACCTGCTCCACAGGGAACCCAACATTACTCACCTTCCTGATTGCCTCTTTAAAACAATACCAACCAACCAACTCACTCTCATTCATCTGCCTTGCACCGTATGTCCGGTGCTGGAGAGGATGAATGGATGCTCTTACGGCTAGTTCAAGAGCAAGGTCACCTGCAGCCTTGTTTTATCACATATATTCCAGGGAATGCAATGCAAGCCTTAACCTACCCCCTCCCAGTGCCACAGATAGAACAATATTCCCTCCCAGCTCCCCTCCTTCCCCGTTACAGAGACCTGCATTAAAGAGGTGGAGGTGTCCAAAATCCATACTGGTGGGGACCATAAAAATACAAAGCACATGAATCTTGGTTCATACATGTGATGAAGAAATTGCATCCAAAAGGCAGTAACTGAGAATGGCTCTTGCTGATGTTCAGGCTGATTTGACTCAGCTCAGCCTACAATGAAAGAGGATCACTTTGCAGTTGTGGGCTTACAGCACCACAGCTGTGTTTAAAATCCCCAGGTAGGGCTTACAGATGCAACTCATAAAAAGCAGCAGCTTTACTACGGTGAAATGATTTTTTTTTCTTTTCAAATTTCCTTCTTGAATCCTAATGTCACCCAACTGCAATTTGCTATCAATATTTTCTGCTTTCACTTTCCAAACATAAATCTCATCGTCCTCAAGTCTTCGCTACAATAACCAATTCTGACCCAAACAAAACTTTACATTAGTCTATGTAACTCTTCTCATGAGCAAAAATTATTAATAGAGTCAAACTTCCAATTTATTTGTAGAACAAAGATATGAAAGGATCAGAGTCCTGCACAATGTGGATGAAATTATATACCCAGGAACTATGTGCCTGCACGGCCTCCCTCAGTCTCTCCTTCTTCATACAGCTCAGCCTTTTGCTTCAAAGGGATCTGTGTTGTTTTAAAAATTTCCCATGCAGCACTGACATGGGGAAATTAGGTGTGCAGGCATTTCAGACTTTTAATGAAAAGTTAAACTAAAAAGCAGCCTGGCTCACTCACTGCTGAAACTGGGTTAGGGCAGAACCATAGATCCTCTGTCTTTGATGGCTGACAGGAACCCACCATGTTCCTCTCACCAGCACACAGACAGGATTCCCTCACATTTCAGGAGACAAATATTAGAAGGTGCCCACTTACCTTTAAAACAACTCACTCCTATTAAATCTGACATCAGATGCACACGACCAAGTCATGGAGCTAACACTAATAAGGTGAAGAACCAGATGCAAACAGCACTACAATTCACCAGAGCTTATACAGAAGAGACATACAGGGGAGGGAAGGAAAAAACAAACAACCCCCCCCCCCAAAAAAAAAACCAACCCCACCACCAAAAAAAAGACCATTCTTTCAATTCAAATTATGAGAAGGAAGGATGCAGAAACACAGTGGTGTCTCTCTGACCACTGCTGGTAGCAGATACGTAAGTGAAGAAATAGGGGGGTTGGACGGAAACCTCTCCATGTGGGGTTTCTGGATCCTAAACCAGAATAGGAAGTTTGTGCCTTACTGTGCTTGTATTTGCTGAAGGAACAAAGGCACAGTGGAAATTAAAACATTCTCCACCTTTTGAAGTTGCAGAGGGTACTACAAGTTAAATATTACATGATCATTTTATTCAAATATTCATTCACTGTTGTAAGATTACTTTCAGCAGTAGACATGGTGGGGGTAAGCCCATCTTGTAGAGTCACAGGAATAAACGAATTCAAGAGTCAAAGCAGCCATTTACAATTACATTATCCTCGTTTGGTGCACCTTCAGAAGAGGCTGCATGATTTCAGGTATAGTCTGCCAAGCCACAAGTATTTATGTCCTAAAAAGTCTTAGTGCTAAAAATCAAAGTCAAATACACTGTTCTTATCTATTACTTATTTTTTGAGGTGTTTAAGCACAAAAATCTCTCATCAACTCTGGCAACTGTTGCATGGATCAAGTGATTGGCTTTAAAAAAAAAAACAAAACCAAAAACTGTGGCAATTTTGAAAGACTAAAAATCTTTGTATTTGTTTGGAAGATTTTGCAAATCCCATAGCTCTGAGTTGGAGCTCTTCCAGCAAACTTGTTTATGAGGAAGAGAAATAACAAAGCATATTTTAAACATCAAGAACAAGAGTGTAATATGGCTTCTTAGCTGTTAAATCTTGGATCAAAATGTTGGTATATGCAAGGAAGATCTGAGTGTTCAGGATGCTGCATTGTACATGATCAGCTGAAGATCAGATTAAATTTTTTGAAGAAATCTCCCTCTGGTGGTTAAAGAGGGAATTCAAATTTTTTCTAGCCATCTGTTGACTCAGCCAGCCATATTATAACAGACTGTTCAAATCTTACTAAATAAATATTCTCTATAAAAGTCAGACAAGGTGGGGGAAGCCTTGTGTTGGTTCCATACTGGCTACCTGAAATTTGGAATACAAAAAAAACCCCAAAAGCCAAAGCCAAAACCTCACACTTAAGTTTCCCTTCACTACTCACAACTGCTGTAAGTTCCAGCAGAGGGCCAAACGCAGTATTTTGAATTTTATAAACCAGCCATATGACAGTCATAATCAATTACAAACCTATGTCTGAAATTACACTGGAATTTTGTCTTGCTGTGCTAGTACTTTAGAAAGTGAATTTGGTTAGCTGGGTTTTGAGTTAAATAGCTTACCCTTTAAAGAAAGCACTGTTAAGAATTAATTTTTAGACCAGTACTGCTGAAGATGCAAGTGTAGATTTTAGGAGAAGAGATACCTTATTCTAACTAGTGAGGGTTTAGCACCTTCAGAAACCTGGTGAGTTTTGCAGAGAACGAGTGTACACGCTCTGAGGAAGAGTCTTCCCTTTGCATTTCATAACACGTAAACCATGTAAATGACTAATTCTACTAGGTAACCAAGGACTCAGGGTCCTGATTTGTAGCACTGTTAGTGGGATATACAGTCTTTAAGCTCTAAGTCATAAGTTTGAGTGTAGTCCAGTATTGAAACACAAGTTTTTCAATGATCTGCTAGTGCCAGCCCAGCTGTGGCAATCACCTCCACATACCACCAGGCCAACGTGTTGCAGTCAGCCTCTTAACATAACTACACATGTTGTAAAGACACAAAGCTGAATGAGGGAGCTGTTTCTGTACACCACTGTTGCCTGCCATAACACTAAAGAATTTAATTTTCCAGACCTACAAGAAAAAGGAAAAAAACAAAGCAAAACTGAAAACACACAAAGCTTTAAAGAATTCCAGCAGCTCTCATGATTTGCTTCTAAAGACTTATCCAACTTCCTTGATACTATCTGTGAAATCCACATGACTGAAAACAGTTGCTAGTTTAAATATTAAAATGGACACTCTGGGTTCCACATCAAGCATCAAAACTATTTCAATATGAAATAGAACAATTCAGAAAGATGCCTGTGATGTTAGCATTAGCTCAGTTAGAACATGCATGCAGAATAGCCATTTCTGCAGGTTTTTCTATTCATGTGCTCCAAAAGCTGTTTAGGAAGAGAAGTCTTAACACAGTTTCGCTGCTGACCGAAGTCTGCAGACCCACAACCAGAATTTTGCTTCTCAGGTCTGCCCCAGAAAGCCTATGGAAAGGTCTGTAAAGAACGGTCCACTGGATTTTTGGAGACCAACTATATTCATCTTGTTACCAAAATCGAGCCCAATGGTATTAGAGTCACTTGACTCTAGAATGGAATACAAGACCTTTTAAACCAAACATAACAGCACACAATAGGCAAACATGTTTTTCTATCAGACTACAAATTCACTGAAGACCACACACAGTTCTCTGTTACTCAAATTATACTTGTCAGAATTTAGGTTCCAAGTACGATACCAATGACAGCAGTTTCCAGCANNNCAAGCAGTTTCAAGAAAGCCAGGTTTGCTGCCCTAAAAAAAAAAAAAAAAAAAAAAAAACACCCAGGCAAAAAACCCCTTCCACCCATTCAATCAACAACTCCTTTTCATAACTGTTAAATTTTTACAGAGAGATATAAATCAGACCTGACCTTACTAATCTGGACTCTGTTTGTAAGAGGTTAAAACTGGCATTATTGTAAAGCTGATAGAGAACTTGGGACATGGAAGTATACTTGCTATGGTCAATTCTTATTTTTAAGGTAATAGGTATGGAAAATAAATAAGCTTAACAATACTAATACAGTCTTTTAAAGTGTTTTTTTAATTAAAAACATTTGTCAAACAAGGTAAAGTATTTACAAAACACTGAGCCTTTCAATTCTGTTATCAAAGCCTGCTGAACACAGTACACATAAACCAAGGTAAAATATTATACAAAACTAAAATAGAATAAGATATCAACAAAATTCATGTGACTGACTTAAAAACTACACCATTTCCCAAATCAGAAAGGTAAAATATGAACCAGCACAGCTTGAACTGAATATGCAGACTTCCAATAGATTTATTAGAGACAGCTTCTGGGTAGTAAACTAACAGTCTGGTAATTGATGCTAGATCAAACCCACTGTTCATGTGTTGAATGTAAACTGTACATACAAAATTTACAAGTATTTTCAAAGGTTCGTTCTTAGTCTTTGGAAAAATGTTATAATTAACTCAATACAATTGATGCAATCTCTCTGTCTAGGAGCATTTCTGTGTAAGGGCTTAACTTGTCTGCCCAAAAGACAAAAAGAATTTAAATTCTTCTGTTGGACAAAAAGAATTGAAATTTTTAATAAGGTGGAACCCAAATTTAAAAAGGCCATTTTCTACTAGGCTACATACATCGAGTGTCCTTTCATATCACAGACAGAAAGAAAGGAAAAATCCAGGCGACTCAAACCAGGATAGGAAGCAGGATATTGTAAACTCTTCAGAAATTCATGTATTTGCTTGTAAAGTATCTTTACTCAGTGCTTTCACAGAAAGGTAACATATACCTCATCTAGCGTCCGATATAAACAGGTAAGACGACTGTGGCATAGAGTTAGCTTCATTATGCAAAAGAAAACGAAGCAGAAATTTGTACATGGTTCTCTTTCCTTTTATACAGCATACCAGATTTCAGATCAGATGATGTTTCACCTTGATCAGTAACAGAAGGGAGCCTTCACATCAAGGCCAGCCAAACGCTTCATTTCACTGCGTTACTGGCAAAGCAACATTAACAGGCACTTGGCTAGGCTGTTGTGCTGGTGACCCATTATTGAGAGGTTGTTGCGGAACAGCAGCTGGTTCCATTTTGCTGATGTGTGTTATGAAGCGTAACCGCAGTTTCAAAGCTGGTCTTAGATTACAAATTATTTTCTCAACCTGTTTAAAAAAAAAACAAAAGACAGAAATGCATTNNNNAAAAAGACAGAAATGCATTGGTAAAACAGCAGTATTTTGACATATGTCACTACTGCACACAAACATCACACTAGCACAACGAATAAAGGAAAAAGAATAAATAGTGGTATTCATGTTAATATTTTATTTACCACGTTAGCTTTTGGACCTCTTCTGATAACTAACCTTAAAAAAAACCTTCCCTGGTTTAACAGTCGTACACCAAAGCTTTGCAAAACAATTCATACAACGGACACTTAGAAGTACATACTGTTATAAACTAAAGTTGGGTGAATGATTTTTCACTGAACATGGATGCATTCTTGCTTTCATCATGTGTCAAGTTACATTAACGAATCAGAAATCAGGTAAAAACTTAAAAGGTATACATCGAAATGAGGAAAAGTTATGAAACATCCAACAGCTTTATTTCTAGTGATTGCTTTAAAAATAGTACTTAAAGCACCCTCAAACTGTAACTTAAATTTCAGACTACAGAAATTAATCATGAAATCCGAGATACCTAGTCTTCTGCATCTAAAACTTTTAAATGTGTAGAAGTGCACCAACTTCCTGGTTTGCACACAGAGACTGGACAACTGTTAGGCATTTTGTTGTACTGCTACATATGAAAGTAATTCATAAAAAGATTAAATTGCTATATGGGAAGAAAAATAATTGAAGTATCAGTATCTACTGTTTACTTACCTGGTCTTTCACACTGTCACCTGTAAACATATACTTCATATGATACAAGAAGTCACATATAGGATCCATGTAGTTCAGGTGTGAGCTGTACCGATCTGCATTCAGGAGCATTTCATAAAATGCCACTCCAATCTGTTTCCACAGACACAAAAAGCACTCCAAATGAACACAGGTTTTAAAATGCTTTAGAGTAGAAATACAGCTAAACAATGTAATAAATATATGTACTACTTTTTAAGTATCTGTGATTCCTAACTATTTACTTTCTTACAAGGGCAAATGGGCAGGTCTAGCTCATCCCATTATGCTTAACTAAATTATCCCATTTTCCCAAGTTAACTTCCAGTGAGCACAATGATGGTATTCTGGTACATGCTACATAATCAGTGCTTAAACATCATTGACTGCAATAAGGTTTGAGTAAGTGCCTACAAAATTTGTAAAAAGTAGGCCGTAGTATAAATAATTAGGAAAAGTTTAGCACAAGATTTGAGTCTTTCGGAGAGAAGGTATTACAGTTTATTGCATTCAGCTTGTATCTAGACTCCAGTAAGGTTTTCAGCAAATGCATACAGTGCATTTTAATGGTTCAAGCATTCTCTACAAAGAGTTTACAACTACAGTGTTTGAACATACTTATTAAGGAAGTTCTGTGTGCAAACATGTATGTGCCTAGGACCATTTAAAGATGGCAATGCAAAACCTGAACTTTGTGCTTCGTCATTTAAGTCACATGATAGTTGCTGCCTACTCTGAGGGTAGCGACTCCTCACCATTTCCTCACGCTGAAATCAACTCCTTGCAAAGAAAAAGGAGTGGTATGGGAATGTTAAAAGCATGGAAAGATGACAGCTTTTGAACTTTTCTTATATTTTGGTTCAATACAGAGAATGCAGGGACAGAAAAAATTTCCTTCCTGACAGAAGAAGGAAGAAACCAGTCACAGCAATACTTACTAGCAATTTATAATATTATACAGTAATCTATAAATTATACTGCTCCATGCCTAAACAGTACTTTTACTTAAGCACTGCTTTATGGAGTTACTTCTATTGTAGCTTTAAGATAAAAAAAAAAAAAAGCACTCCTAAAGAATTATATATGTAGGTTTTGTTTCATAATTCCAAAGTATACTTCAAAAGAACCAGAAAAGGCCATTAACTCAGGGGTAAAACTGAAGGAAATATGTAAACAAGTATAAAGAAAAACTGCCATATGATTATTTAACTACCTGACACAGTTCCTTACAGTATCCTGTGTTCATGATATATCCAAAAACATGGGAACAAAAGTTACAAAACTCTTCTCCCACTGTGTACGCATCCCGACAGTTTTTCACTTCTTTACAGAACAATGTATGCAAACTAAGGATTTTAGAAAGAACTGGGGGCAGGGCTGGGAAGAGTTGCAGCTCAGGAACTAAAGGTGACCTACCTAAGAAAGTTAAGAGTGAAGTCCCCAGTACAGACATTGGTAACTGGGGATGAAAAAATAATCAGTAGTGGTAGTGGACCTGTATGTTACGTTGGTCAGACTCTACAGGGAGACGAGATGCACACTTGACATAGAGGCTTAGTGTGTATTTACTGACAACACAGATATTTAAAGACTTTGGATTCCCAAATTAAGCTCTTATTTCTAGAAGGGTCTCTGCTACCTGCCATTTTTCAGCTCATCTGCCTATTGGGCAGCTCCATCTCTTTTCTCCTCCCCTACCCTTATCCACATTGATATGAACATAGGAAACAGCTTGCGCTCCTCCACCTTCACAATTCAGCTCTTGCATGCTTCCTTCCCCTGCACAGAAGCTTTTAAAACAGGCAGCAAGTCTGATGCATGTTTTGCACCAGTTTGAGAGCCAAAGCAAGCATGTATTGCTTGCTAGTTTGGTGGTTGTATTTCTGTTAAAAAAANATTAAAAAAAAAAAAAAAAAAAAAAAAGTGCTAGGTGTTTTATCCTGAAGCAAGCTGACAGTTGACCGGGTAGCTGAATACCAACTCAGCCATTCAGATCTTTGAAAATACTATTTAATTTGTATAGAATTTAATTATTTAATTCTGAATGTTTCCCAAAGATCTGTATCGGATTCTGCTTTGTAATATAATAGCAAAGCTAAAATAATATATACTGTATAAATTAGACCAAGAGCTACACTTTACCTCTATCATGCATCGTGTCCTCTCTTGCTGGAACCGTTGTAGAAAAGGACCAA
>VYZV01013147.1:1858-22440 GCA_013401275.1 Pandion haliaetus
AACAAACAAAAAAACCAACTCTGATCAACATCTCAAGGAACAGGCTCCAGAATTAATTCTTTTAAGATTAAATTTAGCTTATTAGCCCTGCAGCAGAATTAACATCTCAATAATACCTGTCCCACTCAATTCATCATTTAAATAACAAATCTCATGACTGAGCAAAGCCAACCTCTGGAAGGACAATCTAAGAAATTTTCCAATCCCTCCTACTGGTGCATTAAGAAAATTTTCTCACATCTAGAAGATCTGAAATACGAATATGGTTTTATTTCAAAGTGCTTCTGTGCTACTAGAAACCAAGCTCAAAAAGCACCACACAGATTCACATGGACACTGAGTATTTCAGATGGAGAAAACAGCAAGAGGTGAAGTCGAATCAAAGGAAAAGAAATACTTTAAGGCAAATACCAAATGGGAACCAAAGCAAAGTAACATCAAGTTACCTCCTGTAACTTCACACATCTGTGTGATAGCAGATTCGTCGGTAGGCACACTCCCAAGCTGCTCTGGTTCAGCAGATGCAGCTCCTGGCAAACGCAACACTAGAGCAAACAGCCTTTGATCCCAACGAAATGGTTCTTTGGTTAGTTCACTTCCAGGCAAAGGAGAATTCAAAGGAAGATGAAGCTGGTAAAGAAAGATTTAAGAATATTTCAAGTACCTGACAAACCAATACTCAAATTCATTCATTACTCTGTAAAGGACCCCATTTCTCTCCTATCCACTAATTTATCCGAAGTTATAGTCTGGAATCCCACGTGAACTATGAATTTAGGGGCTGGACAATAACAACATAACTAGTTTCTGTTGTCTATTATAAAAAAAAAAAAAAGGTTGATGAAGCAGAAGTACTATTAGCAGGAAAATACAATTAATATTCATTTCAGCATAGTACCAACTTGCAAGATCATAACTTGAAAGAATTTAGTACAAGTTTACCTCCTCTTGAACTCCAGACGTATTTGTCAGTTTGTTTCCATCTGTGATGGTAATCAAAATAGATGGCTCCAAAAAGAATGGATTCCTTCCCTAGAGACAAAAGCACAGGAATGCTAAGAGTAACTTTAACACTCAGTTATATGTTTATATTTTTGTCCTTATAAAATAAACAGTAAGATAAGCAATCTTTTAAAACAATCCTGTCATTTTCTTTCAATAGGTGTGGAGCCATAAAGAACTACGCAAGATGTGCTACTCTGTGCACTCACACACACCTCCTAAAAATTTTTAGAATTACTCGTCTTTTTCCTCCAGTAATTGAACAAAACCCCTCTAGCCCACAAAAGCAGTATATAAATGGATAATAATACAGGGAACTCACAATTTCATGACAACAGTGGGGCAAAAGCCCAAAAACTCTTCAAATGTGAGAAGGGGAAATTCAGGACATGAACTACAGATAACATAAAACTGCAAAGCAGATTCGCTACCATCCAGGGTACATACTCCCACATACAGCAATTCTGTGTCTACAGTCAGGGTCATTTATACTACTGCTTTCTTTATAGCTCAATAAGGAAAAAAGTGCTAGTATATTCTGTGGTATGTTCAGCAGATGTAGTAAGAAAGGAAAAAGAAAAAAGTTCACAGTATGTTAAAACTTGGGGGACACAGCTATCCAACATTTAAAAAAAAGTAGTAAAATGCAAAACCAAACTTGAACCACCAAAATCCTTTGCCCACTATAATTTTGAAAAACACAGAACTATAAAGGCGGAAGACTATAAACAGATTTGTTACCTGTCCATAGTTGTCTATTCCAGACACTAATCTATTGAGATTTAACAAGTCAAACGATGACCTGAGTGCCTGACCAAGAGTTGTTAGTCCTGAAGCCTGAAGATTTTTCAGCTCATTCATAAATGTTGCATGGTTTTCCTTCCATCCAGCCTATTACATAAAACAAAAAAGCTTATTAGTTATTTTAGCAACAAAATGCAATCAACTGCAAGTTGTCGTTTATCTCCCTTCCCACCAAAAATTATATTCTTGATTAATGGATACGCTGCATCATTTACATGCTACACACACCAATTCATGTATGCACAACTTGATGTGAAACATACAGTTAACACTACAATCGGACACTCACAAGCACTGTCAAGCATCTGAAAAAATTTGCAAATACCCAGCTCTTACCATGAGAATTACTGTAGAGGTGATGCAATTAATAGAAGTATTTGGATTTAGCATGTGAATATTTTACTAGAAGAAAGTGTCAAATTTGGAAATCAGAAGTGCAGCTGCCAAGGTAATAGCGATGATAAAACAAAGATACAAGCAGCATAATGTTGCTGCTGCTTCTGTCATACCCCCATCCCTCTTTTATCCATAAATCGAGACTGTAAGGAAAGAAAGGATGCATATGCAATGTGTACTAAAGCAGGAGCTAAAAATCTAACAGTGAGAGTTAAAAAGAAAAAAGATAAAGAACTAGTAGTAACAGTGACTGCCATCTTTGCTCCCTAGTCCTCCCCCTTCCACAACATCCCCAAGTAGGAAGCATTCAAGCATATTTTAAAAAATCATAATCAGCTATTTTTAATATATTACATGACTCTCACTCAACTTTTCCATTTTTCTTGTGCTTCCTCCATACACCTCCCAGGCTCATTTCATGCCTTTTAATGTACTATCAAGCATGCTGTCACTTCTGCATTACAAACCCCCTGCCTTTCTCCTGCCTTGGTATTTCAACTGCCAGCCTTCTAACTACACTATTCTGCCCTTACTTCCCAGCACAAAACTTTCTATGGAGTAGCTGCAAGCACCCCATGTAACACAGAACCAAATCATTGTTTAGAGTATCTTGGTATCACAGCTTGAAGTTTGGAAGTCATGAAAAAAGTTGTTAGTGCTGACAAAGCTTGCAGAACATTCAAAGGAACAGCAAAAAGTGATGAGGATGAATCAGTCCTACCAAGCACTCTGAATCCTATGGTAAGCAGGGCTATGCACATCAGCATCAGCTGTGACTCACATACCCTTCTCTTAAAAGTGGTACACTGCAGAGTTCAGAAGCTATTTTAGCAAACACTAGCTCACAGGGAATCGGTGCGGGATTTAAACTGCCTCTAACTAAAACAAGCAAAGCTTGAAAACCCCTGATATTCACACAATTATCAGCCTTGCTATCACATCTTACTCTCCAAACCATTCTTGCAGTATGCAAGCAATTATTCACCCAGGCTCACTATCATCTGGCACCACAGACGTTCCCATGCTCCACAAGGAATCCTAGTTATGCAGACACGGAGAGAATTATTTCAGACAGTCTGACTTTTGCTGGGACAACCTCTGAGCAGGTCCTCTCCTCCCTGGCGCACTGAGCTCAGCAGCAATTACCTGCTGACTACGCCATGCTGTACAAGAACCTGAAAGGACAGGACTTTCCTGTACTTTTTAAACAGCTATATCCCACCGCCAATCTCTAGTACACACTGCCGGCTGCGTAGACCGTCATAGGATTGACAAGTTTAGAGCCATAAACAAATACAAGAATGGAGTAGAGAGGAAAGACATGAGATGATCGATGTCTCTGCTCAGGCCTAAGGTAGGAAGACCTAGGAGAGCTTCTTTTCAGAATCAGAAATTATCATAAGGAGATTCAACAAAAACAGTTTTTGGTCAAGTTTAGCTCCCTGAACCAGTTCTTCAAGCTTTAGATTAGTGCAAGGGAGACAGAGAGAAAATTCTGCAATGGGGCAAAGAAAGAACAGACTTTCAGCAGGACTGGCCCAGCTTTAACACCAAACTGCACTTGAAGCTCAACAGAACAGTGTAGTTCTATCAGCTGGGTAATTCTCAATAAAACACCATCAACATCCCCTCACCACAGCTTAACAAAATACAGCATTCATCAGCTGAGCCACAGCAACTCCCCTCACGTGCCCTCAGCCCAAAGCAAGAATAAAGTACAAACACAGGGTCATTGGTTTGGAGTAAAACTCACTTAGTCAATGAGTAAAAGAACACTAAATCCCAACAAGTTTGCCTTGAAACAATTTTAAATGAACAATTACAAAAATCTTTTTGTATGAATCCTATGAACCCTTAGGTTAAACTGCTTCATTTTGTCTGGTAAAAACACTATCAGATTATTCCAGCTTCTTGAGAAATAGCCAGGCTGTAGTTCAGAAAGTGTTTTCCAGCAAAGACTGCTGTTTGAGTTACTTTGTTGCAAAAGCACATGGCAGGGAATAAAATATTTACAAAGGAAACGCTTCCTCACCTATGACTTGATTTGAACTCTAAGGAAATTAAGAGTATTTCTTGGTAAAATTGGCAGAATCTCCAAGTATCAGTGAAGATTGTTATTTTCCTCTTCTGAAAACATTTGCTTGGCTTCCAGCTCCTACTGTGTTTGATCCAGCTGCAGTGTGGTCAACTGCCTGCAAAGCATGTTGCCATTTTTCCGTGCATAACTTAGTAAACTGAAGGTACCAGAAGCAGCTGATCACCACTGGTTTGCCTTCAAAGAAGATTATTTTTCATCTTGCAGCCTCTCACAGGATCTTTAAAGATAAAGCTGAGGAGAACTGTACCTTTTAAATAAACAGAGTAGTACTGAAGAATTTTTCATTAAGTGAACAAGGGCAGCAAATACAATATTTCCTAATTCCATACCCAGTTTTAAATAAAGGTCTGATCAGTTAGTGTACTACATTCTCTAGCTTATCCTCAAAATCAATGACAACAAGGTCTACTTCTGCAAAATATTTTTTCCAGAAAGACTCTAGCCAATGTATATAATTACACATTTATTTCAGGGACAGAAACGAAAGCCCCAAAGAATTCTATATATTCTCCTCTCCATATATACAGTAGGATCATTCTTAGGGCAAAATAAAAAGAGTCAAGTACATAATACAGAGCATATGCATAATGAGTTCAAGAAAGCACTTTAAAGTGATTAAATAATCCTTCCTAAATTCAAAATACTGCCACTAATGCTGCTTAGAAAAAAAGTGCTGCTTTTATGTAGTACTACTTCCATTTAACAGCAGAAACACTAATGACCAAAAAAACCCTCCCAACAGCCAAAAAACCCAAACCCCCACAAACCTAGAGGACTGAACACAAACATATTCTACAAAAACTGTGTATCAAACTAAACTTTAATTATTTTATTGTTTATGAACCAGTTCTAACATTGTGAGTAATTTCTCATCTTCAATGTTACATTCCTACTTAATAACTTTTATGCCCAGAATTTATTAATAGCAATCTGAGCAGCTTTTGTCTTGTCACTATGTTACTAGCTTCTCCTTTGACAATTTATATGAAAAAATAATTTTAGCCTGTATACACATACCAAAAGACTTTCAAACATAGCTGGGGAAAAAACAAGTGCTATAAGCAAAAATCTCATCCTGTCTGCTTATGCCAAGAACAGGAAAAAATGCAGTGTCATTTAGCCTTCTGTGTTGACAACTGCAAGCTCTGGATACCATCCTACAAAACCCTGAGATTTGGAAGCAACGTACCACCTTCCAGCTCCTGGCTTCAGCCTTTGCAAGCAAGTAATACTGAAAAAAATAACATACTTTAAAAGTAACATTTTTTTTCTGGTGACTTAGCTTTCTGATAAATCTGTGCCCTGCTCTATTTCACCATACAGCTACAGAAGCATTTAAGCTGCTTCAAGAAGCAGGTAGGGTCAAAATTGCTGTTTTCAGCAGTAGATAGGCCCAGATTGTCTAAAATTCAGACAAACGCCAAGGTGAACAACCTAGTGAAGAGAAGGTTTTATTTACCCCAGCCAGAACCAGGACTAACTGAACATGAGGAGTAATAGAGTTGAGCAGCAAAAGGAAGTTCATTCAGATCAGTAGCTTAAAAAGACCTTCCAGACATCAGAGAAACAACAGAAGTACATTTCAGTTGCAAGAGGCAGGAAAGAACATCTTATAAAATGCTTGGGGGTGGGGGAAGCCACTACCTTTATCACACAAAAGAGAGCAATGTCAAAGTACAAGTAAAACATTACCAGGTTTTGAATACATGTAACCCATAAGCATTGTAACCTCACCTACACTAGCTTAAATGTCATATTTATTGGTTTTATTGTAGGTCGGTTGGTTGGGTTTAGCTTTTAGGGTTTTTTTGCTGTTGTTTTTGGTTTGTTGTTTCATTTAATTTAAAGACAACACAACATTCTGGGGCAGCACTGTTGTTTCCAGCTATTTCTTAGCACAGTTTGGTCAGCCTCCAGGGGCAGACCCAGAGGTTGGGCGTTAGAGCAAAAGAGTTCCAGGCCCAAAGCAGTCTCTCCTGATTCCACCAGCTCCATCAAATCCAGGAAGCTGGTGCTTTTGAGGCAGCAAGTCTTCATCTTTAGCATCTCTACAGGCAATGCCAAAAGACAGAACTGTAGAGTTTATTGTTCACTGGATTGCTTTCAGATCTGATTCAAAAATTGTAACATTACTAAAAATAATCTTCCAGTAAGAAGACAATGTGCAATCTAGCATGCCAATCACAACAGTCTGTGTTACTGTAAGTACTCAATATTTATTTAAACATACAGATTTTTAGAGTACTGCTAATGTTCCTCTAGAAAGAAGAATTGGATATTACAACTTGTTTAAAGTATTTAAGTTTCTCAATAATTCAAGCTATTATTAAATGTACCCACCTTCGGAAAACCTAGACTAGTTCAGGGTAACATGCCTGTGGCATATTAGGTTTTCAGTGACATCCATTTGGAAAAAAATAAGGTAAGAAAAAAATCCAGCTATCAAAATCTGAAACCATTCCTGCTATGGAATTTCCAAGTACTGTGTGAAGATAGTGAAATCAGCAGAGCATTTTGCCTTCCAAATCATCAGAATGGTTAATTTTTAAGTTACCTTTCTGTTCACTTGTAAACTGTACAAGTGATCACTCAAACTTGTTCATGTCTGTGTGAGTATCAAGCAGATGCTTCTTTTCTAGGGAACTGAGTATTCTTTTGGACCCCCTATAGTGCCAGAGCCTACTTCCCCAATGCGAACATACCTTCGATTCTTTGTAATCTGAACACAGCCCCAGCATTGCTCAGTGGGTTCTGCAGCAGGGAATACCCTCCTATGTAAACCAGAGCTTCCCTGCTCCAGCTTCAGCAACTTTGGAATAGGAATTCTAGCAAACACAAAGACTACCTTGGTCATCCCAGTTTTTTTATGTCAAAACTTAGCAAAGGGGGAGAGGAGGAGAGGTCCTGGTACCATGTGCTTCCCTGCCCAATGGAGGACAGGGTTATGCTGCTTGTTAGTACAAAACAACCAATGCCCACACTACCCCCATGGTTTTTATTTGATGTTCAGAGATTTACTAGTTAGAAATAGTGCACAGCAGAAGAAAGCTACTGACTATGCTATAAGCATTGTGTACAGTTTTATTTAACATTTGAAAGTCCTAAAATAAGTCAACATCACACAACCTACACCACCTACTAATTTCATCCTCACCAATGTTTGTCTGCACTGTGCAAATGGGGCGGAAGGAATAGCTCTAAGAGACACAGACATTGACTCTCCTCCAAATAATTATGCATGCCATTTCTGAGGCAACAGGGCTCTTGGGTTCTATCTATACCTTGGCTGCAGAATACCTCTTCTCTCATTTCAGTACCTGTGCTCTCTAGTTAACTTTTATGCAACATACCAGTCCTGTCACTGCACAGTATCAAACAGCCCTTAGTAAAGAAACTCACAAGATCAATTCTTTTTTGTTCTTGGCACAGGACACAGCATCACAACACCCACCTCTTAGATATGAGATTAGCATACCTCCAGCACAGAAAGATACTGGCACACAGGCCTGAAATCAGGTTATCATCAGGGTAGTGCTGAACACAATGAACCAGCTTGGATCCAAGCTGTGCTGTCCTGGATTTGGAAGGCTAGTGAGTGCTGGTGGAGGTACACCAGCAGATCTTACTGGTCTGATGCAAAGCTTGTGGGAAGAAGAAGGTTTGATGGCACCAAGCCAGCTGTGTTAGGCTCTCCAGCACACAGTAAATAATTTCTATTACTAGTTTTATTCCCCACTCTTCCAGCATCCCCTTGCCTTAGATACAGGTTTGAAACACAAGCAACTGCTACTCCTATCCTTTGCTGTAGCAAAGTAAGATTTCTAGGGCAAGGATGGATGAAAAGACAAATAAATCTTGGTTAACAAGCCAAGGGAGCCTATCTGTAGCTTTTCACATGGAAATCTGGTTTTGCAAAGCAGAACAGGGAACAGAGTTTCACGGTAAAACAGATATAACCCTAATGCAGGCACAAGAGAAACAAGCCCTGGTTGCTCAAGCAGGTATACGCTGCTGTTTACGAGACCAGCCTAACAAAAAAACCACCTTTTCAGTTCTTATTTGAGGAGTATTTTAACAGATAGTAAATTCACAGGTTTAAACTACTTCCTCAATAAGCCCACAGAGCATTCAAGTAGAGTGAAGAGTCTACAAGAGCATCTGTCACTTGGTCCTTCCTACATTACAGCTAGTGAGCAACAGGTTAGCATTTTAATAGTAAGCAAATTGTTTCTTCCTGTCAAGTTATTTATTTCTGCTGGTTTTGTAGGACACTCAAACTCAAACCTAGTGGTCAAGCGCTTATTTTAAAATTTTATTTTTTTAAAAAACACTTGCTCATGTCCCAGTCAAATAAAAACAGTCACAGGAGTTTGATATAGGTAAAACATCTCCAAGAGAACACAGAAGCATAAACTGCTTTAATGCATCTTTAGAAAGACACTGGAGTAGACAATTCCTTTAATCTCACACAGCTGAGATTTTGACACCAGATTTTTACCAGGAAGCTGTCACTTGTCCTCCACCTCCATCCATTTCCAGGCACCCCTATTCTTCCCTTTTCTCCAGCTCTAGGACAGACTATGTACCTTGATAACAAACACAGAGTCTCTCCTCCCCTCACCCAAATTATTTTTTCCTACACGACTGGAAACAGCTTTAGTGCAAGGAAGAACATGTCATGCACTGGCTACATTTAGGCCAGCAAGCAGTGCAGCAAAAATAAGGCAGTTGTTTCTAAGGAGATGACAGCCACACTGCTGTACTTCAGGGGTTTTACTTCAGAACAGCTGTTCTGTAGACCCATCGCTTGGTGGCTGGGGGATGCATCTTCCAGTTTTATTTCATCCAAAAGCAATGCAGTTCTTATACTCCAAGGCAGGTCTACAATGTGACCTGAGGTACACAGGAGATCCCCTTAATTGCACATTTCTAAGCTAATCTCTCCTCTGGGTGCACCAATCAAAGACTAACTCATTTATAAAATAGACTGAACCAGCTTGTTTTCTAAAGTATATGTATCAGTGAATGTGAACAACATCAGAACTGCATTCTAGTGTGATATATAACTGTTATTGACAGGCAGTCAATTAAATAGACAAAAAAAATTATTTTTTTTTAGATATGGAGAAATACTACACAACTTAGGAAACAACCTCAGTCAAACTACATCATGTGGTTCACTGTCCTTTTAAGACGACTGCAACATTAAACAAGATATAGAAATGCTTTTCAATCCAGAAGAATTCAAGATGTTTACGTAAGAACAAGTCTTATTAACCTTTAAGCATAGTATCCATGGAAAACACTAGTAGAGAGGCTCTTAAGCTCCAGTTACAAAATGAGTACTGGGGCCTTCTGTTAATGTCAGCATTTATAGAGAAGCAGTACCTTCACCTGTTAGAAATGTCAAACAGAGATGCTCAAAGCTGAAACTATGCTTGGAATCAAGTGATAATAACAATCAATGTCAAGCAAAAAGAAAAAAAGCCTACACTAGCTTTTTATTTATTACCTGCTGCTCCTGCTTTAATCCATCTCTGGATTTAGCTTTTTGGTCAACAATATTTCATGTGTTTTGACAGCTACGCTCACCACACTTTTTGCTGCACAAGGATGAAAGGACTACACACAAAGAAAGCAAAATATAAATAACAAAAAGATCATGGTATCACTCTGTTTCAAAAAGCATTCTTATTTAAATAAAAGAACATTATCCCATTTAAAAAGCAGTATTTCTGAGAAATACTCGACAAGCTAGGACATTTCAGTACAGAGTTGAACCAGAACAAGCTACATTTTACACAATAGCTTAATGGAGAGGGAACACAGATGTAATCATACAATTTGCAGCTCTAGCACAGTAAGCAAGATGAGAGACTACGTGCTTCTGTTCAGCAGCGTAGCAGTCATTTTAGAAATACCACTATAGATGCATCTAAAACAAGCACTGTAGAGGGGGAAACAGTTTAAACATGGAAGTTTCAATCAAAAATTTGCATTTACCCATAGTGCCCGTTCCTCTTTCAGGCTATCACACATGCTTTCAATGCCAGCCAGCCCCCAGCTCTGTCCTCCTGGCCCATTCCTACTCCCAGCATGGCTAGAAAAGTCACAAGGAATAAAGGCAACAGCTAAGTGGCTACAGAGTGTATGCTATCAGCACGAGCGATTCTTCATGGCACATTTTTGGAAATCGCGTGGAAAAGAATTAATTACTGATGATCCTCTAGCTTTACAGCCCAGAGCTAAGACAACACAGCATGATCCACACTCATTTTGAAAATTGCAACATTCCTCCCCCCTCCTTCCAAAAGGACATCACAGAACTAGTGCAGCACACCAAAGTGCTACATGCATTGCAAGATTACTTTGAATCTCAAGAAGGTAACAAACCTAGAGGAGGTCACCTAATCAACAGATTTCCTCAATTCACATTTGAAACGCTATCCAAGACACTGCTGGGAAAAAAAAAGATAAGACTTTAGATCACAATTAAATTCATATACTCACTGAAGGAACACAAATAGTGAAACCTCAACTAACTAGCCTAGCAAATAGCATCAATTTCACCTTCCAAGTCTGGTAAAGTAAAAAAATACATTGGTGCAGTTGATAGCATTGTTACAGTCAGTTTTTTATTTTAGAGGAGAGCAAGTCACAGCTTTCCTGTAGTCATGCAATGCAAAAGCAACTATTTCAGCTGCAGCTCTTTTGATTAACTGGAGGCACTCACTACCTCACTCTATCTTGCAGCACCCTGCATACTTCTTCATGTGCTGTCATGCTGAGGACCTGGCTGGCCTGAGACTGTGCCCAGGGAGTCTCCAGGGCCTGCAGGCTGCCTGCCTCCCAGCAGCAGGCCAGGCCCTGTTCAAGCCCAGGGCACCCACCACATCCCCAGCCTGCAAGCCAGCACACCATCAGGACACCTGGCAGCAGCCAAAGGCACCAAGTGTTCTGGCTCAACAGATGCAGATTTTCCCACAAAGAGTTTAACAAGACACGCCCCCCCCCCCCCCCCAAGTAAAAACCTACTTGCTCTACTGGTAACATGCTATGAAGACCAATACTAATGCATTATTCTCACTTACAAGCAGAGCATAGCAACACCAGCTTAACCACACTGCAGATTTTTGTTTGCAGTCAAATTAAGTCGTTCAACAACATCCATCTTATGAAGATTTGGGTTTTTTTTTAAAAATACTATTTTACACTTTTAAGTGTTTAAAAGCACCTCTGAAAACACGGCCAAATCAACAATCATCTTCATCTTTAAAAAGCAAAAATAAGGAGTTCTGAAGCATTGATTTTGTAGCCTAGAATAACATTGCACACATCTGGTGCTGCTTTTCCTCGAGATTTTGCATAGGAGCCCAAGCAAAGAATCACAGTAACTAGGTAAAATATGAGATTAGCCCTTTAGTTAGAAAAATAGTAAGGAATTAAAAAAGCTCTTTAAAAGAAAACAGGGCTCTGGTTTACTTGTCTGGTAATAACTTGCTCACGTTTGAGATCCTTGTAAATGCCAGATCTTATACCAAAAGAAACTGTCTTCCAAATACTCTGCAGAGTGAATATACAGATCAATACAAGTCTATGGGCAACCAGATTCTGATCTGCATAATAATCAAGTCTCATTACAAGAATATACTTTTTCCTTGGCATCCTACTAAAAGCTTAACCCTAGAGCATACTGCTTACAGCTGAAATTGACTACTACAGAACTATTTCCTAGCTATTCTAAAATTAGCAAGAAAGATGCAAAGCAGAAGATTCCTTTAAATTACTACCTGCTCTACTTTTTTGGGGGGGTAGAACCACAAGAGTTACATATTAAGTTGTACACTGTAAGAATAAAGTTTAAGAAAGAAGAAAAAATTCCAAGACTCTAAATCTACAAGTGAATTACTTAACTATCTGCATTTAAAATTCAGAAGAGCAGCAGCTGCTCTTTCCATTGATTTTTTTGTAGCCTACGTTATTACATAAAATCAGGGATACAGGCATTCAAAATACAGAAGGTAAAGAAGAGAATTGCTAAAGACTGGAGACATCCAGAATCTTCTCACAGGGCCCTTGGACTCACACTGCTCTCCCCTCCAAAAGCACTGATCTCCAGAAGACAAGTCAAGTCACACAGTACAGAAATTACTTTTTCCCATTTGATTCCAACTGTCTGAAGTATGAAAACACTGTAGGAGACAGCACCAAGTTTTGTCTTTTTGTGTTCACAGTAAGCTCAGAACATCATTTTTGCACCATTGCTGAAAACGGCAGTTCTTTCTGGCAAGCTCTTTTGAAAAATATGCAAGGATGAACATTGTAGAAGTGTCTGCAACTTTAATTACCTTTTTCCATTGTTACAGTGTGAGACAACCAGCATTTAACACCATATTAGTTTTTCCACTTTAAAAAGAATAAACACCCATTTTCGAGATAATCACATAAGTATTTTGTGTACATTTTTAGCTACGCCACAAAGCCAGGTTACAAGGCCTAGGCCTTCTTCCGTAAACACCAACAAAAAAGAAATCTTTTAAAAAACCCCACTTATGAAACTCAAATATTAACAGCACCAAAGGGGAGGAGGCAGCCAATAAAGATTATATGTGGCAGGAACCACCAACTTCACAAAGCACCTTCCTTCTTACAGAAGAACTCACTACAAAAATACAGCTACGGAGATCCAACTCAATTGTTTGATTCAACATTTTAAGCTTCTATTTTTAAAATAAAAGCGACCTTTGCACTGAGGATGAATTAAGCCTCTTAGTGCAAACACATCTACTTTTGTCTAGTTTATCCTGTAGTCTTAAGGGCTTACATCTTTGAATGTGTCCAAGATCAAATAAAGAATCAAACAAAAAGATGAAAAAATAAATTGCCACAGTGGCTATGAACAACAGATGTCGATTTCCATTCAAGGCCTCTGGCATCTCATCAATAGTACGAAGCAGCAACACACTTTGGATGAAAAAGCAAGCTTTTAGTTTGCAGATTCCTGTAGAAACAGAACCAGTTAAAATATTTTCATTAAGAATAACCTGGCAACACAGGCTCTCCCTTCCTGTGAACACAGATAGCAGGTGAAAGCACAAGTTAAATACTTGAACTAACTCCAAAAACTAATGATAAAAATGACAGCCAAGCAGAGTTTGGTCCATCATATCTCTCAAGAAGTTAATTTCTGAACTACTCTTCCATTTAAAAACAATTCCTTTCAAAAACTTAATCACCTCCTTGTTGCACAAACTTGAATTTTTACAAGAGACCTCAATTTCAGAATGCACCAAATTATTTCTTTTAGAAGAATGAATCACTCTGTTCATTACTGGTTTGTTTGTTTTTCTAAAAGAGAAAGGTACATCACTATGCACAAAATTCTTTAGTATAGTTCTTTCTCCTCATCACACCAGTTCCCGCAAAAGGATGTTCACTACAACGCACAAACAAAAGGCAGGCAGCAAGAAGCAGTCAGTCAGTAGAAGGAGAAAGAAGTAAGACTAGCATGCTTCTGCATGTTTAAAAGCATTTTAACATGCTTTACCCAATATGTACAAAGGGAATGTGTTTTTTAAACGATGCTCTCTATTGGAACGCATTTAGTACCTTTATAAGCTAAAAGGAGCTACAACACTTCATCGCATGCTTGCTACAGGGAAATTCCTAAGTTTTTAGTAAAAGAGATTTTCAGACTTTTATATATTTTGAGACACACACACTGCAGTATATAAAATACAAACCTACCACTTGCACCAACAAGAACCTTTTAACTGTCTATGGCCTTACTTGTCCAATTCCAAAATAGATGCTTAATTTAAAAAAAAAAGGACCTTTTTGCATGTATACACACAGAGCACACATCTTTCATTCAAAGCCTTAAGTGATAAGGCAGTTAAATAGAAAGGAACAGGTAAAAACTGTTTTGTGGGGGATTCTCAAACAGTATTAAGTGATTTTGTTTTGTCCTCAACAAGAACTAGACAATCAGGATTTGCATGAGTGCTCCTTAAACAATTAAGTGACTTCTGTTTCTTTTTTTTAAATTCATTGTGTTTAACAAAGGAAGAGCAATTGTTGGCTTCAACCTGCCAGTCATTCATGCCGAAAGTCAGCCTTCTGAAAATACACAAATTCCATGACAAAACCCAAACCAAGCACAGTGGAAGGGGTTTTGCAAGAATGGAGGAGAGGTGTGCTTAGTACTTCACAGGCAGTATATGATGTTAAGTGTTCAGAAATACAAGTATTGCTATGACTGACTCAAAATGTGCATGGTGGTAAAATAGGAATGTCTATTCTCTCCGCTAAACAAATGCAGAACATAAGTCTCCTGAATTAGTTATCAGTAACCGACACTGCCTATCCCACCTACATTTCATCCAGTTCTTCAGTACTATATTCTGCATGGGGTTTTTTTTTTACCCTTCCAATAATGCTTGGGTAGTAGGCTCACTAAGTTCATATATTATGTACAGCATATCTGGAGAGACAGATAGGCCTCTCCCATTTACCTCAGTTTTCTTTCTCTTTTGCATCTCTCGGCTATCAGCTTCCCTCCTGCCCCTGCAGCTGCTATCTGCCTTGCACCAAACAATTCTGCCTGCATACCTCACTACCAACTTGTAAACCTCTAACTGTATTTCCAGCTGTTCACACAACCTTTTCCACAGCACAGGTCAGACCACCAAGTATTTGCATGTGCCAGAAGCCAGACCTTTTACATGTAAAACTGATGGATTTTGGTGTCTCAAGGTTCCTGTAAAAGCCTAATCAATTTAAGATTATTCTGTGGATTTGCTACAGGTTAGCTTACTAGATATTCCTCTGTTTTTCATCTTTGACAAAAGTTAAAACACAAACGCATTTCCCATCACCTCAGGCAGCCTTCCTGAAGATCTCTGCCTCAAACCCAACAGGTTTCACAGCTGGGTTTCTCTTTCTCCCTGCAGCTCAGGGTCAGGAGCTCTGATTTCATTTCTTCCAGAAACAGACAAATAGGTCTGACATCTCTGTTTTGCAGCACAGCCTATTCATTTGCCACCACTCTTTGCAGAGTCAGTGGTAATTGGTTACATTCTACACCAGCACAGCTTCTGTGCGAAAGCGGAATTTTAAAAATGCAGGCAAAAGCTTTTGTGACACTAAAAAAATGAGATAACAAAGTTAGTCTCCCTAAGTCTGACCTTATGAACTCCCAGTTTTGAAGCACTGTTTTAGCACCATAAATGAACAGGTTATTTACATACAGTAAGTATTCTTTGATAGACACTTAAAAGAGCCTTCTACAAATTCCTATTCCAGCCTCTAAGGTATCCCAATCCAACACCAAAATCAAAGGTCATCAAGCTCAACTCCTTATGAGAATTTCACAGAAACAGAAGAGGTTGCTCAGAGTCCATCACGAAGGGCTGCTTCCACAAGAGATCTCTTCAGCACTGAAATGTATGTTCAGACTAGCAAGGAACTGCAGCAGAACTGGAAGGCATCCTATCTATCAGTCCCAGTTTGCATTTCTCAAACAGTAAAGTGTTTCACATACATTGTATTAAGGATTATGAGCTGCTTCTCAGACAGCTATGCACATATTTCTGCACTCAAATTCAGGAAGCCTATTTTTATAATGCAGTCACAACTGACTCTTGAATTCAATATAACGCATAACAGAGGAAAATACATGTCATTTCAGATTCGGCAGAGCAAACACAACTTCTCTCAGTCCTCTGACTTGTGACCAGTTCATTTATGAAGGTCATACCACAGAGTCTCACAAGCACGTAAAACAAAAGCCATATTTCTGTGACCCTACCATAAACAATATTCCTCAAGCACTTAGGAAAGGCCATATCACTGCCAGCAGCCAGGTATCAGTCAAAAGGGAACAGGGCAGTCCAGTTAATCAATAACTTCATGTAAGACCACCACTGGTTTTTTTGTCTGGGCCTCAACTAGCCATCTGCAGCACAAATCCGCAAGCAGACCCCAAACTGCGGGATGTGAGGTTTAACAAAAATCAAGAATGGAAAAAAACCGAAGAGCTAAACCTTGCTTTCCTTTTCAAAAACTCTTTTTAGGCAGGGATTTTGGTATGAGCTCCATTTACAGAGAAATCTATGTGATCTTGGTGAAACCTACCTCCCTCTTTCCTGCATCACTGGAAAACACGAAAAGTTAGGGGAAGGGGGCAGGCGAGAAGATTCTTCCCTTCTCCCCATACTTTCACTCTAGCACCACTACTTCAGGAAAAAACAAAATGGCTGAATATTCTGTCCTTTTATACCACAGCATGTGCTTAGGTGTAGAGAAACACATATATTTGATAGAGGGGAAAAAAGCAGCTGAGGATGCTAAAAATTTACGTGATTTCAAAAAAAGCAACTGGGCAAATACACAGGAATACCGGGAAATACTGGGAAAAAGCCACAGAAGACCGCTACTGACATACCAACACTCAGCATGGGTCTCTGAACAACAAACTGCGGGAGCTTGGGAAAATGCTCTGCACAACTGTAATACACTTGGCCTGTTTTCACCCTCCTCCCCGTGCATTCGGTATCAGCCACGTTTTGCAGAAAGGGATGAGAAGGGTGGGTCTGGCACACAAGGCTCAGAGGTACTGCAACACCAGGTCAAAGCACAGATTGGATGGAGCAAGCTCTGAGTTCTAGCAATCCATGAATATAAAGTCTTCAAAACATGGACATGTCAGGTACTATATTCATTGAATCAGATAATGCATTTATCTTAGCTAGAAAGCCAAGAACATCAAATACTGTGCCAGACAGCGAGGCTGTTCTTAAACCCATTTTTCTCACCCAGAGAACTGGATACACATGGGAGAGTAAATTCCTTCAGTACCTAAATTTAAGCACTAGTATTTTAATTATAATAGACACGTGCCACATGCTACTGGTTACAAAGGAGTTTTACTGTAGGTATTGTTAGCTTCCCAAGCATGCCAAATACCCAAAATCAGAATGGACTGGCTCACTTCAATGTTGCTAACATGCCACTAACCTGAGACAGACTCACTTGACAGCATCCTATTACAATTTTAATCTAAAAACAGTGGAGGAAAAACACACTATAAACATTAGGTTGAACATTCTTACTTCAGGAAATAACATACTAAGTTTCCCTCCTAGTCCACAAAATTAGTCTGATCCAACATTCAACAGAACTTACAGGTATCTTTCTATTGACCTATACAGGATCACATGATTTGACAACTACAGGTTTATACATTTCATAATAAGCTTTTAAAATATTAAATATTTGTCTCTTATTGGAGAGTATTTTGGAAGCAAAGTAAGAGTTGTAAATGGCTGCATCATAATTACTGTCACAAATCACCATCTATACATTACATAACCAACAGAAGCAAAACAGCTGATGAGGTTCCAGAGGCGTTTGCAGTAGGGGTGGAACTGAGATTCCTACAATCCCCATCTCACTGTCCCCACCTTCCCAGGACAGCACCCTGCCCTCTCTTTAGATACATGCCACCACAGTTCTTTGCAGAGCCACACTGCAAACTCAGACTAAGTAATCCCACTTTAAAGTAAGTGGCACAAACAGAAAGCTATGAGCAGTCAATTAAAAACAGGAGCGACTAGGAGAGGGACCATAGGTCTCATAAATAATTTCAAACTCTCTGCACTGAACACAGTTCCAAAAACATCATCTTACTTGCACAGATTTTAGCAAATCTTTGTGCAATAGCAGGATCCTTTCACTTAGCGCAATACCACCATATGAGTGATATTTTCTTGAGATATTCTTGTCCATCAAAAGTGAACCAGTACTGCTGATTTAAAATACGTTAAGGCTACAGGTAAGTGAATTCTGAAACAAAAACAATGCACTCGTCTCAGTCACCCCTGCTCCAAGCTGAAGTTCCATAATGCCTCTACCTCCTGGGTGGTCTCAGCTCCACAACAAGATTATTTCCCTCAATTGCTTCACTGGTAACCTTAAGAACTATCTGTGAGATTGTATAATTTAATTAGTGTAAATCATAAAGAAAACAAGAGGATAAAGCAGCCACTAACACACATACTTGGAAAGCAGACTTGCAAAATACATTCACTTGTCAAGGTTGTTTTCTCATTCTCTAAATCAAGAGAGATAAAGTATCTAACTACAGCAGCATTAGCAAAGAAACAAAATTTTATTTCTTTTACAACATGTTTTGTAAGACGTACAGAATCTGGCCTAGACCAGAAAGTTTTCCTGGCATAACTATGGTTGTTAGAAAACACAACAGAGGGGCATCATAAATACCAGTAAAAGGTCTTGAGAATACATCTTCAAACAGGGGAAGAAGCATTGTTGTTGCTGTAAGGCTTTCTCTGCTCAAGTAAGAGACAGGATGACAGCCTAACCACACTAATTTATGCCATTAAGTCTTTACGTAATAGTTGAACTGGAGTTGTGATCATAATTATTATAAACATAAAATTATTGGATCTGCAGCCTGTTCCTACACAAGTTACTAAGTTTTGAAAAAATATTTTAAGACTGATTAGCATTCTAATTTTTAAATTGGACCTTAAAGGTAGAAAAATAAATTTCTAAGAAGAGACATTAGCAAGTTACAAGAACTACAACACTTTTTTTTTCCCCCCTCTCCTCTTGGCTATTTACTGTATGTCAAACATGATTCAATACTATGATGGGTATCACACAGCCCCATTTATTTCAATTACTATTTACTAAAACTGGGAACACAGTCAGATGCCTATTAGTACATCAGAATGTACAGAGATACTCATTAAACATAAGGATCTTCCTCAGCAAATCTGAGTATATATGTGGTAATAACCTGTAGCATTACCACACAGACCTCCAGCAGAAGAGCGATGTTTTTATTAAATCACCAGCATGCTTGCTATAACTGCAGTAGAAAGGTTTCTTCCTCAAACTTAAGAAAGGTCTACTTGTAAAATACTTGACACACAACTAGGAGAAAAAACTCTTCGCACAAGAAATCTACAGTTAATGCTTGCGTAACAGAGATTTGGGTTTTGCATCCAGGCACAAACACAGATGGGGAAAAGGATGTGTGCATTATGCATTAAAAAAAAAAAAAACCACAAAAACAAAAAAAACACTCTCCAAGGTAGACCTAGGTTTTTTTGACCTAGGTTCAGTAGGTTTCTGAACTCAAGGAGGATGGTTTCAACTCACAGAAACAGGACGACTTCTGCACCTTCTTCTGAGAAAATGAAAGGTGCATAACAAACAATAAATACTGACTCACTAAATCACTTCTGTCACTTCAGAAAGCAGGCTGTACTTTTTAGCTGTGTAAATATACTGCTGATCAAAGGAGCCAAGATGCATAGCTCTTTATAATTAAGTTTCCTCACTATAAAAGATGAGAGCAGACCGCATCGGTGAGCACAGTTATTTTTACAACTTCTCTTCAACAAGTTTTAGCTGGGGGATCTAGAGAGGGTTCTCTCTTCTTCTCTGGGATGACTAGCAACTAATTTTTACATGAACCTCTTTGACCTTCACAGTATGGGTCCAAGGCCCAATGGCTGTAACTACTATACCAGTCATGGCAAATACAGTCCTAATCCAGAACTATTCAGGAGGATTCTAAAGCTTCCATAGCAATGATGTCTCCTGTGGCATGCTTTATTTAAATAATTTAAATTAAGTTTGACATTTCTACCAGCAAGTTGAAGGCTACAGTATAAGGGACACAGAACCCCGACTTTTTTCCTCTTGCCATAACCTCGTGGCGTGCAACGTGATAAATGGCATGGCCCTACTTGCCTCAATCTTGAGGAATGAGAAAACGGGGTCAAGAGAAGCCAACCAGGCAGACTCCACGTCCGGCTCGCCACAACCCTGCACGGAGATGTCTACCCGAGTGGCAATTACGCACACCTTACACAAAACCGGTGCGGGTTACAACACACAGCAGAAGGAAGGGGTGGGGGGGAACCCCAACACCGCCGCTGTTTCCTGCCTCGCAGAGGCGGGAAACAACCCCGGGTGCCGCCGTCCCAAAAACCACAGCCATGCCGGAGGCGGCAGCGGCGGGGACGATGGCAGGGGAAGACTCCGCGGCTGTCCTCTGGTCCCCGCTGCCAGCCGGGGGGCCCGCGGACGCGAAGAGGGCCGCTGCCTCCTGCCCTACCCCCGTGCCCCCACAGCCCTGCCGGGACGCGACCTCCGCTGACATGACGGGGAGGTAAAACTGCAGCGAGCGGGGCCGGGACCCGCGGCGGAGGCGCGGCGCGGCCCCCGCCGGAGCCACCGCCTCACG
>VYZV01013148.1:0-50354 GCA_013401275.1 Pandion haliaetus
TCCCCCAAACCAAACCCCAAAACAAAACAAAATGAAAAACCCAAACAGAAAGACTTGATTACTTTGTGCATAGGATAAAAAGTATGCAGAAACAATTCTAGCTGTTCTAGCTGAATGGGTAATCTACTATATTATCCTTATAATCAAAGCCCGTACACTGCAGCACTGACAAAGGTAAGCAGCCCCAGGAAACCTCAGCAGTGAGAACAAACCAGTGGTGATGAAGCTCAAAATTTCAGTCTACCTGGTTTCTAACTAAAGAGCCTTCTTCCTACAGAGTGGACCTAGACAAAGTGAAAACCACATTGCTTCTTACTTTTGTTTAATCAGCGAGCCATTTCTAAAACAACTACTCTAAAAAAATGCCGACGCTAATTCGCTTTATCTCTTTTAAACACTTGCTTTTTCAACAAATTTACAGATGCTATACAAGTACTGCTCCTGAAAACACTCATTTATTGTTGCTAATGACCACATCTCTGGCATTCATTTCAGAACTCTCATTCTTCAGCATCTCACACCTTGAAAACAAAGAAAAGCCAGACAACTAAACACTGGTGTGTGCCTTATCCAAGTCCAATATACTGGTACCAACCTTTTCCAACTAACATTCACACTATAGCACAGCCTGAAGGATTCTACCCAGCTTCTGTAGATCAGATAAAATATAATCACTAGATATGATCTAGTGAACTCTCTGTCTCCTCTGGCTGTACATTCAGCTTTCCTAATAATTCTAAATGGATTTCTGTAGTATGTATGTTCAGGAAATATTTATTTGAGGTTTAATTTTTAGTTCTGCTTTGTTTCAAAAACTTAGTAATATCCTCTTGAACAGAAACACAAGTAACATAATTAGCTATATGTTGCTAATTTTACATTGTTTAAAAAAATACTGCTTCAATTGTTGAGATTTTTTTCCAATGTTCTAATTAGCAACCCCCTAAACGTTATCATAGTTCAAATGACTGTTGTCCTATATGGTACTTATCAGAAGAATTACAAGGAAAACCTAAATCCTCTCAATACCAGTGTTTGGTAAGAACAAACCATACCAAACTGCTATTACTGACATGCAAAGAGCATTTATGCATTACAAAATATATTTGCATACAACAAAACTCAGCTCATGTCAATTAAAACATGCTGAGAATAACTAAATATAATTTTGTTTAATATGGTACAAAATAGAATTGTAAGACTTATGTAAGACATAAGTTTCACAATGAACGCAACCTCAGGGGACTTACTCTGATAACACTTTAATAAAGGATAAACAAGGAAGCTGTGTTTAAAAGAAAGGGCCAACCATAGCTGGAGGAAGAATTGCCGCGTTCCATTTAGAAAAGATTTGTTGCAAATCAAAAGTCGCATTTTAACAATGACTTACTTTAATCGGGGTTTACCAACATACTGTAGGAATATGTAGGACCACAAATTGTGAAACATATAAAACAAAGGTACACAATGTAGAAAAAACCCATCGCTCATTTGCTCTTTCTACTCAACTATGGAAAGTGTTACCATCTACAAGCAAGGTTAATGATACAGTAATAGATAAAGACACAAAAAGACATAGATGTTAAGAGGGAAAACAAAGGAGGAAATGTAGAAGTTGTAGGAAGTACGGTTACACTACCAGTACTACTTTAAAGCATAAAGATGGATAAAATAAGCAACCAGCTTGTATATAAACTACACACACTAAACATGAATGAAATTTGCTCAGGTCTTACCCAGCCAGAGGGATCAGCCTTCCTGTTAGTATCTCCATAGGGAGATGCTTTTAATGCTTCTAGAAAGTCCTGTTTTAAGTTGTATCTGAGACACTGTGAGTTGAGTGTGTGTCTTAGTTTTCATCCCAATAAACTTTCTATAGCCTTTTATTGTCATCTCTGCAGATGATGAGGTGAAAGACAGAAGAAAACTAAGGACACTTGTGTAATTAATATAATACCTATTGAGGAAGATCAGTGCAAAGTCATCATTGCAGAGGCAAAAATACAAACACTAGCAAGTTAAAAAACTTATTGTTTAAAAAAACCCCAACAAACCAGAAAAAAACACAAGCAGATCTGACAAAGTCTCTGAAGTCAAAACTACCTTATCCAAATTTAGCCTATCAACTAGGAAAAAGGGTATTGAACTCCCTATGCACATCCTTCCCAAGGACACTTAACAGTTCAGTCAAATTATGGAGCTACACCTCTCTCCAATGATGTGATGGAGAAATTATGCTCTCAGACGAACACTGTCTCCATAAACACGTAGGTACAGCAGGGTGAGCCAAGACCTCTGTGCACACACATACCACAGCACCACTGACCCTTGCATCAGTGCACAATTCCTCCTATAGCGTAAATTGGCTTTTAAGTCAGCTCTGTTTCCTCTCACAGGTAACAGACCCATCCCAGCTCATGTTGATCAAAGCTTTCCACTCAACCATGATATAATCTTTATACCAATAATATTTCCAATAATTTAATATGATAGGAAAGTTACTTCCAACACCATTGCTGTTCAACACAAGAAAACATATATTATTGGCTGTGAATGTTCATGTACATAAATATAGCTATATTTCTATCAAAAAAAAAAAAGTAAAAAGAAAAAACTCACTTTGCATACTTTTTTTTCCTCCAGTTGTCTCTTACGCAATTTGTCCCATTACTGAGTACTTGCTAGAAAAGGCCAAATTAATGAATCTGATGTGTCCACGCAAACAGACTCATGCAGTCAGGTCTACAACGTACGGATAGAAAAGAGGTATAGAAACACTAGATGATGACAGTGAACAATATAAACAGCTTACCATGCTGTGGGAAGAGGAGAAGACTCATCCCTAAACCCATTTCTCCGCCCAAGTCTAATTTCAACCTTTGTACCAATAGAGTGTAAGTATACATAGTAAACACAAGCAGACACACTCCATCTAGAAAATAGCACTCTGGATACATACACGTTTTGTATGTGATAATTAAATTGTTGACAAAACCCCCTTTCATTTTTGCTCTGATTTTTAGTAACAGGATTTAGAAACACCAACAAAAGATATGAAATGAAATATTTATGAAACACAGAGCTCCATCAATCAACCAAGGAAAAAACCCCTAACTTTATGAGTTCAGGGAAAAAAAAGTGTGCAGCAGAACGTAAGAGGCATTCCAAAAGGTGTGTGATTTCCATTACACTTTAGGTTTTGGGGGAAAAGATCTAATGTGAGATGAGAGGCTATACTTTACATAATGTCTAATTGACACAAAAAATAATAGTTATGTTTGTGAAAAATTGATAGAGAAAGATAAATTTAAGCATTCAGGACTGTGAAACAATATCAAAACATTAATTACAGGTAAGGTTGACATTCTATAACAAATGACTTTGTAACTCACATCTGACAATACCGGATTTTACAGGAGAGAAATCATTTATAGGGATAATTAGGTACAGATTTAGCATTTGAACTTAATTTCTCACTTTTTGTCAATTTAAGTTATAGCTCTCATTTATTTGTATTCCCAAATCGAGACTCATTTTGAAGAATTCTTTTCTTGAAAGCTAAAATTGTATTGTACTTATGGTTACTAAAATATTGATTTGTAACATAGATCAGCAAATACAAGTGCTGATGTAGCTTCTTTCCCAAAGCAAGCCAGAGCTGGCAATGGTCTTTACATATACTTAAATTTGACAATGGGAAAACTACAATTTTAATATTGAATCAAGTTTCAAAGTAACTGGGGATAGTTTGAGGCTATCAATTTTTCTTCACTGTGAAGAAAACTTTCTTTGTTACAAATTCTCTTCATCTCCCTCCTCTCCATAAAAAACAGACCTTGCTGGCTGTTGTTTTATGCCCTGAAGCACTGCTACTTATTTTCCCAAGTGATACTTTACAGAGGATATTATATCAGTTCCTTTTCTTTGACTACTGAAGGTAATTCTTCTTATTCACATTATTTAAAGTAGATTTATATTTGGAAGAAAAAACAATGTTCTTTGTCTTCTTTACATTAGAATCTTCTAATATCATAAAGAAAATACCGGTCAACAGAAAACATCAAATATGTGTGCTCAACTCTGCAAGAATGGATGGAATAAGGGAAAAGATCCTACACAGGAAGAGTTAATGAGATAAATGTATATGTTGTAATATTAAAAACCCCCAACATAATATTTAAGGGCAACGAAGCTGGTGAGGGGCCTGGAGCACAAGTCTTATGAGGAACGGCTGAGGGAACTGGGGTTGTTTAGCCTGGAGAAAAGGAGGCTGAGGGGAGACCTTATGGCTCTGTGCAACTACCTGAAAGGAGGTTGTAGTGAGGTGGGTGCTGGTCTCTTCTACCAAGTAACTAGTGATAGGACAAGAGGAAATGGCCTCAAGTTGCGGCAGGGGAGGTTTAGATTGGATGTTAAGAAAAATTTCTTTCCTGAAAGGGTTGTCAGGCATTGGAACAGGCTGCCCAGGGAGGTGGTTGAGTCATCATCCCTGGAGGTATTCAAAAAGCACGTAGACAAGGCACTTCAGGACATGGTTTAGTGGGCATGGTTGCCGGTTGGACTCGATGATCTTAAAGGTCTTTTCCAACCTAGATGATTCTATGATTCTATACAGGCTCTTGCTTTGGCTCTTTGGAGGATTATTATTCCAGAAATTCAGATTTTGAGGCAAAGCATATTCAATTAATAATACCATAGCGATTTAACTCTTCTGGTCATCTTGCTCATGTCTACCACTTCCTATAAAGGCAAATCTTTAATAAATAAGGTTAGCATTTAGAAATAAGGGCTCCCAGAAGCCTGACAACCAGTAAACCTGGTACATTATCAACTGTAAGTCAAACTGGATAGGTAAGATTTTCCATTCTGAAGCCTCAATTTTCCTCTTATATGTTAGTCACTTACGTTTTTACAGCTGTACCTTTAATTACCCTTTCTATCACTTCACAGTCATGAAATAAAGCTTGTACCAGTAAATATTACAAAAAATGCTTCTCTGACATTTTAAACTGACTTTTGAATTTAATACGCATTTTTCCATTATGTTTATTAATAAGGCTTGAGGCAACTTTCTTGGTATTCGTAAGACTTGCTTTGCCATAGCATGATACTTAGGTATCTGAGGTACCTATGGACATATCGAGACACACATGGATCAGAGATGGTTTCATGCTTCTATGGGAGATTGATCTCCATTTGAGAGCCATCATGTTCTGCGGAGGTAAGGGAAGAGATGGCAGTGCTCCAATCACAGCCACAGCTGTTAAACTCATGCTAGCTCTCCTTACTCTGACACAGGCTTTAGGGACCACAGAGGAGATGTTTCATACACACCCCTCTCCACTCTCCCCCCAAAACCCCAAACAAAATAGTCTTGAGGAAATTAAAGAAACCAGGTCTAGATAATTGAATAGATTATAATAGGACCAAGACAGCTAACGGTAATTTTGAGGTGATGGTGTAGCTGGGGAGAGGAAAGTGAGTATAGTGTTGGAAAGCTCACACCAATCCTAGCAATACTGCCTTAGGAAGCTGACTTCACGACTGCCTTTTATGAGAACCGCATTTTTTGCTGAGCGTTACTGTTCAAAGTAGACTGCAGTGCTGAAGCTGCTTATTCCAAATATACAAGTTTACAGGGAAGAAAACCAAGCAGAAGAAAACCACAGATTTATGAACACAGCTGGAGAAATAAGGAGATGACTTCTACACTGATTTTCTGTTGTGCTAAAGGGGTATGAAGAACATCTCTTGTGTGCCTTGATAGACTTGTTACATATTTTTATTTAGCAGATCTGTTAAGAAAAATATTAATCTAAGAAGCTGTTGGGAGTCAATTCCATCACATTTTTGAATTGGTTGCTACAAAAATAAATGAGGTTTCACAGTACAGTAACAGAACTGCAAAACCTAATGGGATAGATTTTCCTGTATTGCCTATTGCTAAGGATTTAAAAGACCAGGCACAAACACACAGAAGAAAATTATGCAAATGTCAATTTGTAAACCTCCAGTTCTGCTGCTTAGCCTAACTGCTAAGTGACATGCAATGGTATTGCCATCAGCAAGGAAGAGGCCTTTCTCAGGCAAGCACTTGGCTGGGGCACTTTGTGAATCTTGAAAGAAAAACAAGGCAGAAAAATAGATACTAAAAACCGTGGTAGGGGTGAATTCTCAAGAGTCCCCTTGATAAGATAACCAAGACCTTTGTCTCCACTGAGATCAGAAATATGTTTGCAAAGGAATATGGTTATTTTACAATTATATTATTGAACCAATTGGACATGGGCCAACTCACTCAACAGAATCTGCCGTTCCTTTATCATCAGTTTAAGGGGAAACCAGCTTACAGGATTTTTATGTATTCTCAGAGAAAAGCAGGGATTTTTTTTACCAACTGACCTTTTAAAATACCTCTACAGAATAGAGACCTCGTGATAGCTAATCTGGAGGATCTCTCATGCCAGTGAAAAGTCACAGAGGCAGTTCCCATCTTCCTGAGACTTGTTTAAATTACATATCAGTTCTTCCACACTATTATGGGTTTGTGTGGCATGGTTTCTTTGGTGGTGGGGGAGGGGGCTGCAGAGGTGGCTCCTGTGAGAAGCTGCTGGAAGCTCCCCCAACTCCAAGTCGGACCCGCCTCTGGTCCAGGCCGACCCAGTCAGGGACAGTGGTAGCGCCTCTGGGAGAACAGACTGAAGAAGGGGAACCTGCAGGGAGTAGTGGGATTGGAACGTGAGAGGAACCGCTCTGCAGATACTGAGGTCAGTGAAGGGGGAGGGGGAGGAGGGGCGCCTGAGGAGGCTGATGGCCCTGCAGCCCATGGTGAGATGGCAGGTCGTCCCCCTGCAGCCTATGGGGGTGAACGGTGGAGCGGAGGCCCCCCAAGATGGCCGTAACCCCATGGTAAAAACCACGCTCGAGCAGCGTGTGACTGGAGAGCAGCCCGCGGAAAGGACCCGCGCCAGGGAAGTTCGGGAAGAACTGAAGCCCGCGGAAAGGACCCGCGCCAGGGAAGTTTGTGAGGAACTGCAGCCCGCGGAAAGGAACCACGTTGGANCCATCCCCTGTTCCCCTGAGCCACCAGGGGGAGGAGGTAGAAAGAACCAGGAATGAAGCTGAGCTGGGAAGGCGGGAGGGGTGGGTGGGGAGGTGTTCTGAGGTTGGGTTTTCCTTCCTAATACCCTTGTTTTTGATTTGATTTGTAGTAAATTAAATGGATTTTGTTTCTTCCCCAAGTTGAGCCTGTCTTTTGCCCGTGCCCTTAAGTGGGGAGTGATCCCTCCCAGTCCTTGTCTCGACCCACGAGCCTGTCTTTGGATTTTCTCCTCATCCCACCGTGGCTGGGGGAGGGGGTGGGGAGTGAGCGAGAGGCTGCGTGGTGCTTTGTTACCAGCTGGGCTGAAACTGGAACCACGACACACAGTCAGCCAGGCCCAGTTGCATGGCTCTGTTCACTCAGAAGACTATATAAAGGTTTCTGTGATTTAGATGATTTTTGTGTGACAACTATTGTAAAATTATAGTCAGGACTCAGGACCTGGTAATATCCATTGATGTGTCAGACACTGAAAGCTACAGAAATCACTTCTGAAGAGTAGAGCCTTTACGCAGGCTTATTTCACTTGGAAAAATAAAGGCCTGAATCTGGAACAAGACATCAGAGAAGTAGTGTTTAGCAAAACATAAATATATATACACACCCCCTATATATATATATATATATAGTGCTAGTGAGGCAATGATAGCCAGCTACAGTGTCTAGAAACTTAGTGATACAGGGGAAACTGGTACTATGCAGTCAGCCTCCAGCATCCATTTCCAAGCCCTCGGCCGTAATGTGAATGTGCGGGAGAAAGGAAGAGAGCTTCAATGAAAGTAACTACTGCATATAAGACACACACAAAAAAAGTAGGTCATGAAAAATAAACTTACATGAAAATAAGTATGACAAACAAGCCTTGAACTTACAGGGGCAAAGCCCAACTTACATGAAAAGCCAAAGTGTTTTAGGGCTCTATCTTGCCTCTCTACTCCTCTCAAAAACCAAATGGAATCCAGACAAATAAGCTGATCTGAAAAATGGTAACATACCAGCGTGAAGAATCTTTTTTAGGGTAAGCTATAGTTAAAAAGAAACTTCCTTGTGTGTAGCTTATTAGTAAGAAGCATGGTCAAGCCTGAAGGTATTGCATGAGCTTCAGACACCCCATCTGTATCAAAGCAGATTACCATGAAGAGAACCATCTGTATTGGCAAAGTGCAGTCAAGACTAATGTTGCAAAATTGAGCTTGTAGCCTTTTATACTTTGAAAATCTATTGAAAGAGTCAAAGCTTCCTGTGATGCAAGTGTTTACAGTTTCATTAGCTGTGCTAGAATACAAATAAATTGAGATATTCATCAGAACAATTAAATGCAAGTCAAAACTCATTGAAAACAAAATCTAGTGGGCTTTCCAAATGTGATTTTATCTGTACGTGTTGCTACAACTATTTTTTTTTTAAATCACTGCCAACTTTTCATCATCCATCAGCAGGTCTTCAATATGAGATCAGCTATCGCATGTCAATTAATAAACCTGCAAACAAGCTGGATGCGGTAAATTAATTTAGTGTGAGAAAAAGAAGTTGGTAACTCTGCTTAAGCTGTTACATCATTCCCTCACCTTAATATTGAAGGTGTAGCTGACTGGCAATTTAAGTTAATGGAACTTGGAGAAGCCTTAATTCTGCGCTCTCTCACATCTCTGGTTACTTCACCTGGCCTGGTTCCCCTGTGCAATTGCATAGGAAACTAGTTCTGCACTAGAGAATTAACCTAGCAAAAGAACTGACTATTTTTCGCTTAAGTCAGCTCTGATGCCTGAGCGGGCATAGGGACATTAGGCTAGCATCAAGGACACGGCAGAATCGTGGCAGTCAGCGCGACCTATGGTGTAAGTGCATTTTATGAATGATGAAAGAACAGCTTCAGGGTAACATAAGGAACAGCACCCCTCCCACCCTGCACCACCTCCCCAGTGCTTCCAGTCAGAAACCTGCGAACACATACGAACTGACTTCTAACCATGTCCACAGTACCCAAAAAGGAATTTAAAAAATAAAATTGAAGAAAAAGGATAAAAGTCAGCTGGCAGAAACCTAGGTATTTAGTTGTTCAATTTCAGGCTGTGTTTACCAAATTAAAAAAAAAAGAAACTTAATTTCATTGAGCCACAGACTGTCTGTAGAATAAAGGCTGACAGAATCGGAACAATAAAGAACTACTAAGGGAAGTCATACATTCTTTTTCTTTTCCTCCCGACTCTTCTCTGCTATCCCATTCCCTGGGATTCCCTGGGAAGTATGTAAGGAAATAACAGGCCCCATCCTGTAAGTGTTTCCTGTCAGCAGGACACTCACTGAAGTCAGTCACAGCTTTGTTTTTGAGCTGGTAAGACAGGGACCCTTGTGTAGAAATGGTTTCATAAAAAAAGTACTTTAAAACAAGAAGATTTCTTTTTATTCAATCATCTCACTATGCATTCTTGTCATTCTGGGCGAACAGCCACGAAGGCAGGGGAAAAAAAAAAAAAAATCTCCTGCAATAGGAACACCTGAAATTGGTAATGTTATGATTCAGCCATTATTTCTACCCTCCCCAAATACAAAACAATACATTATATTTTTAACTTGAAAGAGGCTCTATTTTCTGCCAAATGCAGTGAAAACACTTAAGCCATATCTCTCAAAGAATAAATGTTGCAGACATAATTCCTATTAATACATTGTCTTTAAACTTCAGTTTTGTAGACTTCTTTGAGAAGTCTGCAGTGCTTTGGAAAAGGATCAGGCTGGCAGCCGTGGTGCCTCAGCCCTACCTCTGGCTGAACAACTCCCCAGGTGCCTCTTTGGCAAGTGAACGGTTAATGCTCTCCGCGCTCTGCTCAGGCCTGGCCTGCGGCTGACACTGACAACCAGGGCACCCATTAGTGCCAACTGCGGTTTTCTGATAGGAAACCCAGATGTCTAATTATGAGCACTTAAATGCCAAGATCCCTTATTAACCATTTCACTTTAGAATTGCATAACAGCAAAATTGAGGTAATGTACTTTCTAATGCAGCAAGATATTCTCATGTCCTGACCTTTCATTCATTTGGAAAGATGTTCTGCGAGAACCAAGTTAATAATATATTTCTCTCTTTTTGGCAGCATTTGTAAGTACACTTGTGAATATTCAGACAGGTGTCAGCTCAGGCAAACCGCTGCTTGAGTTGTTTGGCAGCACTGCATTCACCAGTCGGTGAATGCTGGATGGAATAAAAACATTTCCTACATGTTTCATCAATGGGAAAAGAGTGGATCACTGTAATAGCTTATCTAGGATTCAAAGTGCACAGCATAAGAGTATGTTGTCTCCTACAGCATTTCCATCATCATCACTCTTTTTTTAAGGCTAGCTTCCATAAGCTCCATAGTCTTCACACTAGTTTCTCACAGCAACCTCTTTCCACAATTACAGAGATTGCATGTACACCTTTTTTTATTTTATTTTAATTTTTTTTTTAAAGCTTCCCTCTATTTTTCCCCTCTTTCTTCTTTCCACCACAGTTTCTTTCTGGGTACTCCCCATTTCTCTCTCTCTCTCTCTCTCTCTCTCTCTCACCTTTAATGTGCATCTCTATTTCATCGGACATTGTCCCTGTTTCCTCTGTCACATTCTCACAACCCATCTCCACTATCCTTCATGCCGCATGTGACCACTACATCATGCTGGTGAAAAGTGGTCCAGAGTTTTTGGGGGTCCAGTTATTTCTGGTCCAGAGCAGGCATGCACACACAACTGTGCTGCTCATGGGTTAACCACAGCCACCCAATGCTGAGTTGAGGCCAGTCCTACACTTCTGTGCCAACGGTTTCAAACCATAGTATCTCAACACTGAGCAATTTGTGCATTATTTAAGATTTCAGTGCGACACTGCAAAAATTACCACCAACTATCCTTAATTCTTATTTTAACACTAGTAGTACAACAGTGAAGATGCATAGTCTCCAAGTAAGGAACTGTCAAGAGAAAACTAATGAGAATAGTCACATGAATAATTAACTAAAATGAAATTACAAGTAATTTCAAGTATGAACTAATATTGTGAGTCAGTTCCTAGCTATTTACCATTTCACACACACCTAAAAGCATACTCCTGTAATACAACACAATGATTGCTCAGCTCCTTTGCAAAAACAGAATCCAAGGTGCTATCACAAATTTTAAAAAATGGCTTTTATATAACAAAGAGATTTAAACTACAGCTTAACTAAAGACTAATTTGTGCATGATGAGCACAGAGGGGGTAGGAAGACCAAGCAGTTCATAAAATATGAATTCAGTTTATCATTTTGTTATCTATACAAGATTGCATTTCAAAACGGGACTCACTTATGACAGAAACAGTCCTGTAAGAGAAAATAATTATGCGTCTCCAATGACAACAACTTTTGAAATGACAATTTAGTAACAGGAAAACATCTTATTTTCTAAGGCCAGCTTTTCCATGGAGGGTAGATGCTTTACTATTAAAAAATATAGAGTAGTAGTATTTAAAGTTAGTATCCAAGTGAAGAAAAAAAGAATTTTCTACTCCTTAATTAACATAAAGCCAATATATGGACATTCCCATACCCGAGTCAAACAGTTTTGCTTCTAATAAATCAGGCTTTTCAATGATTAATTTTTACTACTTTAAAAGACTTTAATCTGGTTTATAATAAAAATGCATGGCTTTTAGTGAAAATCATCGGACTTTCTCAAGTCCAGTAGCTTCTTACCTACTAACCTGGAAGCCAGTCTGCCCTTCAAGTCAAACAGTGATCATTTTCCCCTGCAGCTGTTAAAAAAGCAAGCATTTCTAACTTCAGTGAGTCGTAACAGATTACAAAACTGCCTCTATGCCAGGACTGGAATACTGTGGGGTTTGTACTTAAATGGCATGGAAAAAATCCTCAGGTAGAGGAAGACTGCAGAAATTTTGCTTCTATTTATGGATTATTCCCCCCACCCCCCATTAGTTTTACTGGCACAAACTCCCAAAACTAGTAAGAGTGATGTAGATAGCCTTGCCGGTAGCCTCATCTGCCTTTCCCTGGTATTGTTAGTACATCATGTGTGGCCTCTAGGAAGACCTCAAAGTGATCTGAGGACCCCTGAGTTCCCTAACAACACTATATTGAGTACTTCTTACAATACATCTTTTATAAAATATTTCAGCAGCCTGGAAAACAGAAGAAAAGTATAACCTGAGAAGATTTAAGGGCCACCACAAAAATGCTAACTTAGAAAGCTGCAAAGCAGGTTGGATGGAAGGAAAGCATTACAGCTGATAAGTTTGTGTTCTGTATTCTGTAAGAACACAAAGATGTCAAAGCCCACTTTCTTGCATGTTCAGAAACTACATTCCTCTTGAGAAAAAGCGTCAGGAAACAAAGTTTAAAAACACACACAAACAAAACACAGGTGTGAAATATGAGAGCCTTTCTTACCTTAAACAAAACATGTGGGAGAGGAAGGAAGCAGCTTTAGGGTTGATGGAAGGCCCAAGACAGAAATACAAAGAGGAGCTACTTCTTCCTCAAAGCATGGAGATGAGGGAGAGGAAAAAACAAACAGAACAAATTCCTCCATAGCCTGGCTTGTCAAAGGAGGAAACGTGGCGATGGGTCTCTTATTATCCCACTAGGACTATGGCTGTGTTCCAAGTAACTGTGGAATAGTTGAGGTGAACCCTAGCAAGGCCTTTTAGAAGTACGCTAAAATCTGCAGGAGCAAAATCATTTGTTCATTACAGTATCAGTTCGTAGCTTTTAGTAACCACACAAAACAGAGAATGTGGGATTTTCACTTTCTCAGAGTATAACTCAACCAATAAAACTGAAGATCAAAGATGTTTTCTCCATTTTTCTGGTCACTAAGTGGTAGCACATGCTTAATTTCATAAATAATTCAAGCTAATGGGAAGTATTAACTTTAAAGAAATTATTAGCAAGAATAGTGCTTTCTATGGTAAGCACAGCCAGCAGTATAAAAAAAATACTCATACTCATGGGAATAATTACATTTACATTCATTAAATGCATCTTTTCCAAGGACATCAATGTAGATAAAAATGGGTTAGTGCATAGCATTTCTTGCAACTTAAGTATGATGCTGCATGGAAAAACGTATGTGGCCGAATCACAATTTCAGAATGGAAACAGGGTGAGACAGGCTGCAACAGAACTACAGGTAAGTCCAGATGTCTTAGTAATAGAAATTAAAAGCCAGACTGTTGTATTCTTCTATATGATATCACTCAGTGATTTAGATGCACTCTCAGTGCTCCTAAATAAAGTTGATTCTAACCAGGAACGGACTTTCTTTTTTTCCCCAAATGTTAAGACAGGTTCTTTAGAATACTGTATTCCTCAAACCATCAAATACATATATCAGAACAAATGAATGCAATCCAAAAAAACGATTCATACTCCCTGGTTACACTATGTGTGTCGTCCACAGCCATTAATAAAATAGAACTCTTCAGTAAACTTTGGATAATGTCTGATTCAGAAATCCTGGGCAGGATTTGTTGTAACTCTCTAGCAGAGCCGGTGAATTATTTGGTATACAATCAAAGTGACTGTTTGGTGAATGTGTTCAGGCTAGTGGAATATTACAAATATCAGACACTAATGTAATACATTGTAATATGACTGTTCACTGGCTATTTTTTAAAATTGAAATCACAGCACATGATAATCACTACAGAGCTGAAAATAAACAACCATCACATTACCTGTAAATTAAAAATCCCTTGGGCTACACATCACATGTTTTACTGAGTCGAGATCTGTATGTCTGCGCACACATATATTTTTAACACTGTCAATCAATTATTACGTACTGCATGCAGAAATTACATTAACCAGTGTATGGATTTACAAAGCAAGCCTAAAACAGCCTCTGAATGCAGTACTCTCCAACTGCTACGTCAAGGACTTAACCTCCAGAATTAACATACCCTGCAAACATATCCCTTCAAATCCAAACCAAAGCAGGACAAAATGCGAACCAGCAAAACTTGCACCACTCCCAGAGGGACAATCTACCTGTAAATCCTAGGAATGACAACAGCTGTCCAGCTGCTCCTAGAGACACTCATCCTGGAGCTGAGCATCTGGGGTCTGTAAACACACAAGCAGTCATAGCTCCTTTGCTGAAGCAAGCAGAATGGGAAAAGAGAGCAAAGCTTGCTAGCTTCCCAGAGAAATGCCAAGGCAGTATGGTAATTGCGTACATATGGTGATGTAGGAATGACAATGCTATTTTAAGAAAGCCTAAAAAACTTACAAAAGAAGCAGATCATAAAGAAGTTTAACTTTTGTAGTAGGCAACTCTAAGTACATACTGAAATACAAATTAATATCCTTTAAAAACTTATGAAGCTTACATCCGTTAACATACAGTTTTAAATCTGATATACACTGAAGATTTATAGCTGTCCTTTTGTAGGGAAAACAACACCACCAAAACCTTACAGAAAACACTCCAGGGTCTTCCTTCATAACTTTCATCACACTTCATTTAAAACATTAACTGACTGTCTTTGAACAAATGTTTTTAGCAGGGCAAGCTATAAAAGTTTGGTAAAACTCAATTCTCTATTATCGGGTAGAGATACATACCTATTTTTTGACTACATGATGAGATATGCCTAAACTCACAAACTGAAATATGCATGCACATGTATAGGTCTGTACAACTTACAGGACTTGAATCCATCACTTTGATCACATCAGAAATGTCATTCCAATCAGGTCCATGTAACAGGGATTATGCTAGAAAATTTTTGGGAAAAGGGCTGCAGAATAAATTAGTTACTGGGGGAGGAGGGTAGGGCACAGATCACAAATTTAATGTTACAGAACTTAAAAACCTGGATTATTTTTGAAAGCATTATTTCCAAGGAACAGTTGTAGGGAGCTGGTATACCACTTAGGCTACTCGTCTAATCTTCCTAAAAGAGTCCTTACTACAACATGACATTTGATTGTTTTTTCTGAAATTTTAACCATTTGGAATGAACCTCTCGTACCAGGTCTCTACCTCAGGGTGCTCAGGGAAGCGGGGAGGGTTATTCAGATTCACCCAGACATCTCTCAGGATGATGTTAGGGACAACGTGTTTTACATATGTTGCTGAAGACTTTTCCTCTAAAATGCTCCAGGGGACCTAGCTGTTGCTGGAACAAGAGATTTGCAAACTGTCATAGCATTAGCCTTTATGTCAGTCTTGCATCCAACCCAAATGCACGCAAGTCCTCAGAGCCCTCTGGGCGACTAGAAAGTGCTGGCACCACATTGTAGAGAGGCTGAGAAGACTTCAGCCCAAGGCTACAGTGGTCAGGTCTCTGCTTTTGCTGCTACATGTACTCATCCAGCAAGGACAGCACTAGAGAATGAGTCTGTGAGCCAGAGGTTTCCTCCTTCTATGCTCCTAAAGACCTCTGCTTAATGGCATTTAAGCATGATGGAGAAGACAGACAGCTGATTTAAACTACTACAAAAGAGAGAGGATTGGATGAAACCACCTGGACAGAAACCAGATGAAGGAAGGGGTTAGAAACAAGAAGTGAGTACGAATCATTAAACCAGACTAAGATGCAGAAGGAGAGAAGTAGGGAGCACACAAGAACGACTTGAGCAGGAATGGCGAGATCAGATTTCTTCAAGACTGCTATGGTATGATGACTAGAATTTTAATGGAAAGCCCAGAAAGAAGAAATTAAGTAGGAGAAAAGCTCTGGGGCAAAGCTCAGGGTTGGAAAGAAAGCGACTGGGACCAGGTCTGGAAAAGAAGTAAACTTCAAGGAAGGGAGGGGGAAAAACAAAAAGAAAAAAGAAAAAAGCTGTCAGTTAACATTTGTGAAACCCAACAGCAATACATGGATTTATTTTCTTTCCAGTGTTGGTTTCAAAGAGAAGATGATAGCTTGCTACTATCAGAAGTTCTTCAGCTCAGGTAGTATAAATCTTTATATCGAACCTAGATGTTAGAAACTGCTCAAAAATCAACTGATGCCATGTGATAATTTCACTTCTTATTTTGCCTTTTTATAAACCTACAGAGCTGTAACTTAAATCAGTGAGAGCTATTCTTGGTATTATATTGCACTAGTGTTTGAAATATTCTGAAAAAATCAGGTGTTGAGCAGTTCAAAATAAGTGTCCAAGCTTAGCAGGTATTTTGCACTTAATTTGTGAACATGTGAATTCACCATCCATAAAATGGAGGCAATACCCCCGTCTTTTCCCAGGGTTATTGCAAAGAGAAATACATTAGCATATGTGAAGTATTTGAATACTGTAGTGATGAGCAACACAGAATTGCCAACAGGAAATTAATATTGCTGTAAGAACAAGGTTTGAATAGTGGCAATAAATAAGGCTTAAGGCTATACATTGAACAATTAAAATAAACTAAAATATTGAATAGCTTGTCATCATCCTGGCACAGTCTATTCTGTGTACTCAATAGGAGAGGGGTCCTGAGGGAAAGGGCACAAGCAGAAAATGCAAGTAGTGACTGTAACATAATGCATATACATACACACCTTTAATTCTGACACTAGAAATTTTTTGACAACTAGATCTGATATTCTTAGAATAACGATCATTATCGTAAGACAGACAGAATAATACAGAAAAGCAGCATTGTTCACACAAAAAAAGTAAACGACACTGAAAACTTACCTGTAGGCAGATAGGAATATTTAGAACTGCTGTAAAGACTCAAGTTAACAAAGGTGGTGACACGTTGTAAAATTCTTTTTGCTTGAAGCTTTTAATTTACCAGCTGAACCGATGAATACAGGAACATGAGTTTCCTCTGTTTCAGACCTTTTTCCCTTTACACATGTCTACACACAACTACAGAAGATCATTATTCCAACTTCTATGGGAACATATTTTGTTTAATTTCATGGCATAATAATTTACACAGTAACACACACATGCACACTCTTACTTCATTCACCTGTTCACTTCTCTGCGATCTTTGCCTACATGAAGCATAAAGTTAGAGATTTCAACATCTGCTTTAACAACATGATGTAGCAAATTCTGCTCCCATATAAATGGGATTATACACCAGGGCTGAAACCTTCTCATTCATTAAATGTATGGATAAGTTAGCATGCAAGTGATAGCAATAATTAAATTAATTTAGTCACATGTATTTACACATAATGAGTGCCTTTGCAATGCGCTATTATTAGCACTTATAAGCTAATTCATAATGATGTAGCAGAACTAAGCATGATGATGCTAGCACAGTGCCTGCATTTTAGAAGTTAACTTCCAGAGGAGCATAAGATCCTGTATGTTCCTATTTTGGCAACTTGCTCAATGTATGTTAAATCATGCTGCCCTTCCTCAGGTAAAAATCCCAGTTCAAACAAATGTTTTTACCCAAGTAAACAGTCAGAAGCCAAATAAAAGTACTGCTACTTGTATAAACAAAACAAATTTCAACTGGGCTTTGCCACCAGTGCTGAGCTGGACTGAGCAGCTCAGATGCCTAGTACTTGCCAACTTCCAGAATACACTGCCGGTCAGAGCTCGGTGCAGTCACGTTCACTCACTGCCCTTTTAAAACAAAACCAGACTGACATATATAATTTGAATTCTGGACCTCGTTAAAAAAATTCTAGGCCAAGGGTCATTGTTTCATATGCCTTAATGTTGATAACACAGTCATGAAGTGTAATGCTCTAGTGTGAGATAATAAAACGCCTTTAGCAGATTCCTCTGCCTTACTAGATGCAGCAGTCACAAAAGAACAGTAACATACAAGTGCAATAGATAATAAAACAGAAGGTAGCCTGTTACACACTCCAAATGCTTTTGTAAACTTATTTAAAAACACTGATCTATTGCAGTAAAGTTAATATACCATTTTATATTCACATTTAAGTCCAATTTCTCTTGCTCTCAATGAACAATTACAGTACCTGATTTACATTTGTTTCAAGGCAATTTAATTTTTTCCACTGATATCAAACTAGTCACATACCAGTCCATAGATAAGAAAATCACTGTTAGCTCTCTTCTAAAGAAATAGTCTGTAAGGTTCAGATGAGCAGAACTATTTCTTCACATTAAGTTAAGGATAAGTAAAGGACTGACCGCTAAAAGAGAGTCATAAGTCCAGCACAGTAACTAAAAGACCCATCCTGTAGACAGTCTTTGCAGATACATGACTTAGAAGGGAAAGAAGTTACTGTGATACCAGTGCTTTGTTAAGAAGTAGGTAACAGCTGAGATGATGTGTTTCACACCTGTAATACACCTGAAATGAAGACAGATGAGGACTCATCTCATGCACAGCAAGTACTCAGCAGTATGCAGTGGAGAACCACAGATGAGTTAATCAGACTGTATTTAGATCATTACATTCATGAAAGCAAAACAAGCTCTACTAATTAGTAGCCACTCCCACTATTTCTTCCTTGTTAAAAAAGTGTTCTTGCAACAAGGTAACTAAGGAGATAAAAGTCTAGTGAAAGCATGACAGACTAAACTTCTGAGTCAGTAGGTCAAATTACAGAATAGTATTCAACAAGTTCCCAATTTATAATAAAACTACAAAATTACTTACTTGGATTTTAGATTTAAGCCAGTTAATTTAAATATGAAAGGATGTAATGTTTTTCTTTACATGAGGCCAATGCTAAAATTATGAAGCAAAGACAGAAACAATAACAGAAGATTTTCATTATCTGTATCAAGCATTTGGCAAGACATACAGACATGCTCAAGGGCTCACAAAATCCTCAATTCAAAATTTTCCAAAGCTAGTGTTTGGCAAAGCCTGTTTCTGATGGATGAGATGAAAAGTAATCACAGGTGAGAGAGATACTCTGCACTGACAGAGACTTTGGGGATCAGCCACTCAAAATGCAAAGTGGATTAATTAGCAGCATCCACCCTTAATCAAGAGTTCTGGGAACCAAAAAATTGTATCTGCCTGGCCCCTTCAGAAGACTACAAACTCCAACTGAGGTAGAAAAGAACATGCTGGAATAGATGGAAACTGTTATAAGAAACAGATGCTGCCATGCCTGGAATCTGAAGTGCAAACTATATAGAAGAAAGAAAGCCATGATTAATACCTTGTCAGGGGAGGGCAGCGATGAGGTAGGATAATGAAGGGAAGGTTCTGATTTAATCTTGACACAGGTTGATTAGATGTGTATTTCTTTAATTTCTTTGTTTAAACCTTTAATAAACATTTGTCTATTTGGGTTACCATAGATAAATATCTTGACCTGCATTCCACCTGAACTCCTCTTTACTTAATGACTAACTGATTACTGCACAAGTAGTTCTCTGATGTGTTGGCATTATTATTTTACAACTGGATTCTACCAGCTCATTCCCAGATGTATAGTCTTCAGATTCAATAAGCTTTCTGTATAAACAACAGATTGAATGGCCTTTGTCCTTATTAGCTTATAGAAAATTAATTTCTTGTTGTTAATTTTTGGGCTTGGGCTAGTTGCCAAATCTTTAGGGCAGCTGCTAGAACTATACACAATATCACACAAGTCAGAGATGGAAAGATCTATTAGGTTATTTCCTTCGACTACAAACTGATGAAGAACTGCAATCAATGAATCACATGCCTGTCATGTCCTCTATAGTATATACTCAATTGTGTTGGCTGCTTCTAAACAGCCACAAAACCTCTACCACTTCATTTATTGCTTCATACTACTCTAAAACAGACATGTTTGAAAAATTTAATAGTCAGTAAAAACATAATCACTTTACAGATTATGAAGCAAAGAAAAAGCCAATGTACCCATCGAGTCTGATCACCTTCACAATCAGAACTACAGTTTCAACCAGTGACCCTCACATTAACCCTCATAATGCAACGCTTAGCTCTGGCATGTTTTGAAAAACATTCAGACCCCAAGGGCTCCAAGTACGAAAGACCTACTGTCCCTTGGCAAATTATTCCCATGTCGAGTGACTGCACTGTTTTAAAACTGTCTTCAATTTCATATTTAAATTTCTCAGACTGCCAATTACAGCTACTGAACCAACATTGCTGGGTCTATGTCCACCAGCAGATCTATTCTGCTGTATATTCTGCACTGTATTCTTGGCAAAACACCTGCAATGCTATCTACCTTCAGAGTTGTTCTCTCCCTGTCCCCCATACTTGTTCCAGAGTTATCTGAGTGACAACTCAGACATTCTCTACGGATTCAGACCTATTAAAAAAATCTTTTCTTGAATAACAAGTCCCGCAACATAATCGCATTTTGCACTCCTCTGAGAGCCTCTTCAATTTTATACACCCCTGGTGCTGAAATGCCCAGAACTGACTGACTCGTCAGAGAAGTCTTGGTGACATCTGCTATATTTCATAGATCCTTGACAAGATGCATGTACACAGGCAGCCCAAAGTAGCATTTGACTTGTTGGCTCCATTTATCTCATTTACTGGCCCTTAAGGTCCCTTTCAGCATTACTGCTTTCCAAAGCAGTTCCTATTAAATATTTTATATTTGGTTACTATCCCCTGCACTGAATCTCATTTGGTTTCCTGTGTATCCTTGTGGATGTTTAAACTGTTCTGTATTGACTTCTGTGTCAGCAATGATGTTTTTAATGTCTGCAGCTTAAATATCAGATAAGAAGCACATTTCTGACATCTTTCACTATGATTTCTCATAAAGATCTTCATGTCCCTAACACAGATATTGTGGCATGCTACACTCCCCCCACCCTCCACGTTTCAGATATTAAAGATGCAACCAGCTAAATGTTAATATGGTAATAAATATCTATATTAGCTATCATCTAAAAATAGAAAATACTATATTTAACTGTATTTGGTAATTAATGTTTCCAAACATAGACAACAGCAATAAAGGGAGCAAGCACCAGCTTTAACAGTCTGCTCCACTTCCCTACTTCAACTGTTACAGCTTCAATGCTACAAAATACTAAGTGGGAAAGAAAAGGTTTCAATAAATTTGAAATATAAAAAACGATTATCCTGGACATAATAAAAGCTTTCTTATGCAGAAACTAAACATCTGTGCAAATTCTGACCTGATACCATCTTAATAACAGGTAAGGATAATAACGAAGTTCTTCACAGTTAGTAACAAAATTTTGTATTGAAGAGCTTTATACATATTATATGAGGCTCAGAATGAACCTGCGAAAGATAACAGAGATGAAATAATCAATATATGTATACCATTTGAGGTCTTCGGAGGACTGGCCCATCTTTTAACCATATCTGTGTATTGTGAAGTAAAATAAGCCTTGATTTTGATGAGAATCTGTTACCATTCTTATAATACAAATAATAAAAATCACTGCCTGGAAGTGCTGTTTAGGAGATTAGAAAGCTGCCAAGTGATACAGTTAACACAGTTAACTGACATCTTCACCTGTGACCTGCGTCTGTGACAGTGTCTTACTCTGATTAGGCTTAGTTTTTGCATTTTTCCTACTATTCCATTAACTGATAAACTTCACTGCATATACTGAATACAGGTAAGCATTTCAAAGTAATGCTACACAACCTATAAAGAAGAGGCAATCCAGTGTTCTGAGCACAACCAGAGTATTTCTACACGTTTTAAATTCCACCTAGCAGAATGGGAGTAAGTACAGCTGTCTCATCACTACGATTTGTCATGTTTCGGCCTTGGAAACAACAGCTCAATGAAACCAGGCTTTCTACTTCTTCTCTATTTTCTTCTTGGATGACTACAAATTTCAGTCACAGTTACCAGCTTATCACACAACTGAGGTGGTGCAGAAGCATGCCAGGAGCATATCTCTAACTAATCTCCCCTGTAAATTAGTAGAAACAAGCTACCTTCAAGTGAAAAGTCAAGAAATTAATTCAAAGATGTGGAGTTATGAAATGCCATTGAATTTGGTAGGCATTTAAAATCAATCAGGTCAGATTAGTAGAAGGTTGTTCTTTGTTCTGCTGTTCTTACGGAAATAAAATGACCAATCAGAAAAAACAAATACATTAAAATACTTGTCATCTGTTTTCACATCACTATCTCAAAAACAAACACGGAGCAAATATTTTAATAAGTAATTAAATCAGCAAACACAGTAACACAGTGAGCCTGTAAGAAGGATCTACTTGTCTTCTTCCTGTTCTGGTGGCTCACTGGAAGCATCCAAAGAAGGGCCCAAATCTGAAATTACCAACAAAAGCTGCTTGACATACACCAGTTGAACTCCTCCAAATACAATTATTATTCATATGAACAAGCAAACACTCGACTGCCCAGTCAGCTGCTTTTTGTGATGTTTGCTTTTCTTGTGTTTGCACATGGATCAGTACGTGAGAATAAGAGGAGGAATTCTCTGATCTGAGGAATTTTGAAAGACTTTTCAATATATTGAAATTTTGATGTATCAGTCGTGCAAGTCAAGCTAAAAAACCAACAACAAATTTATCAATTGAGATAAACAAATTCCACACTTTTCACCTGCTTACCTTTTTACCTTGAGTAGCGATTGATTTCAGTGCAACCACTCATATTTACAAGGAATATAAAATGCTGCTGACACTCAAACACTTTAAGCTGCTACAAGTAGCAGCTGTACCCAGACAGAGCAGGTGTGTATTTGCCACCTACCAGAATAAGCAACACAGCCAACCCCAAACTTGCATCCTAGAAGGTTATGCATGAAGAGGCTGACATACACTTCGAAAGATCTCTCTCTGCATTGCAGCAGTATTAGCAGGTCCTCTAGTTCTCCAGGTATGATTGCTTTGGAAAATTATACAGACATTTTAAAACTAATTTAACACCTCATGTTTCCACTTCTTGAGTTAGCTTGGTTTTTCTGCTTTACCAGCACACTGACACTTCTTTAGGATTCAAGCTTCAGAATATTATCAAAGACTTTATCAACATCATCACAGAAATGTGTTGATGTCCTCAGAGGACATAGGAGACTTTAAGAGAGGCAAGCAACCAGAGAACATGATGGCAGGAAGGAGGGAAAGCAGCAGGATGAGAAGCTCCTGCCATATATTTTTGGCAGCTGTGTTGTACACCTGAACTAGACAACTACACTTCAAAGAGTACTTGACTACTTCCCCCCCGCCCCGNATATACTGAAAGGGCAGCAATGACAGGGATAACAGTGCAGGAGACTATGGTTTTTTTGGTGATACAGGGAATTGCTGTCAAAGATTATCATCAAAACATGATCTGAGCTGGCAAAGCTATCAGCCAAACATCTCCACTTTGTGGACTATCCTTGCTGTTTCCAAGCTGGCTGCAGGTTATTTCTATTTCCGCGTTCTGACTCCTAATGCAAATTTCCCCAGTGGGAACCTACAACCTGAGCTCTGCCAGCTGTCTAGAGCCCAGATCAATCTACATGAGTTCACAGCCAGGAATTATATTTTCTTTCATGACCGCACAAACCTTAAGTTTTAGAAGAAAATAATCTGAAACCATTTAAAAATGGCAACTTACTGCCATTTCTTTTAATAGAGGCTTCTTGGCATAAATTTGACCATGATTCAGTATCTTAAGAGTTCTTACTGAGCCTGAGAGAGAAACCTAACTGAAGTTGCAGGCTTTGACATCGCTTTCTGCAATGTGAAGGGATATGAGGTTTGTTTATTTTCTTTTTTCCTTTTTCCCAAGCAGAAGGTAGATAATAATTCTTTCTAATTATAGAAGCGATGAATGAACAAATAATTCTACAAAGATTTATGAAAAAAACCAATTGATTTAGACTGTTCACTTATTATGGGTCTTTATTTAACATTAATGAGCACCGTTTAAATTCTACGGTAATTGCATATAAACATTTTTATTTTATTGTGTGTACAGCTATAGTATTGTTTAAAAATGCATTCAGTATAAAACAGTCTTTCTACTTTTTTTTTCATTTTCCAGATATTTATGATTTAGGTTTTTTGCCATTATTAGCCACCAACCAATTTATAAGATATCTACAAGAAAGCTAAAAAAATTCTGCTATAGTTGCATGGTAAAGTACAGAAAATGCTTTCTATTTGATTTTGTATTAAAAGGAAATTGGATATCATAAGACTACAATGGTGATGCCAGCCAGAAAGATATTTTGAGACAAAACGCAGAAGACTGTCTTCAGAGAAAAGATGTAAACAAAAATGAGTGACTGAAATAATGCAGACCACTTCAAACATGGACGAGAGGTACTGGGGATCAGAAATGAATTATTATGCTCTAAAATGATCCAATAAAAATCGAACTGTAGTGCAGTAATCAGAAAACATATTGGAAAAAAGATAGTTTAAAAAGAGAAAAAGGAGCTTTCAAGTACTGTAGGTTATTAGCTACTATGGAGAAATCTGTATTCAGGAGATTGTATTTCTAACAAAATATGCATACAACCAAACACAGCTGAATTTGCTGTTCAAAAGGAAGTGAACTATAAAAATTAAACCGCTAGAATGGAGACAGAATCACAGGCTTGAATAAAAATAATCAATGCAGCCATCAATAGGAATGTCGAGATGAACATTGTACTGACTGAACACACAGCCATGCAGGCTTGAGGAAGAATGACTCAATTACATTTTTCCCCACAGGCAAAGACATAAAAGATAGTTGTAGACACATTGAGCACATCACAGAAAAGCATTTGGGCAGTGCCCCTTGTTAGAAAGGAAGAACTGCAATTCTAAACAGTGAATAATTACAGACGCTCTGGAAGAAAAACATTCGGGCACTGTTGCCTTCGGCAGGGAAGCCCTGGCAGACTGCAGCCACTGCCCCCCCCTTCACAGATGTTCACCAGCACTTGCTAGCCCACAAACTCCCACAAAATGGGAGGGAAGGCCTTCCTTTATGGAAGCAATGGAGAAGCACTGGGACAGCTGTGTTCTTACCAATTGCTGAGCTGGGAGAGGGAAGGGCTGAGAATTTTTGAAAAAGGCACAAAACCCTTAAGTAGTTTGATGTTAACCGAGGCAAGTGAGAGGTGGGATGCAAAGGCTTCCTCGTGCACCTGCACCACAGATCATCTCTCATGTTCTCTTCCTATCAAAGTAGGCAAATTTCTCAGGACCGCAGCATCCCTTATGCCACTGGCACTGAGAAGACACCAAAAGACAGCAAGGACTTGGCAGAACACCAACAGCTAACCCCAAACGCACTGACTACTTATGAGCAACCACACAACACTAACAACTGAGGGTGGCATCTTCCTCAGAACAGCAGCTTCTAGCTCCTCTCTGACTATGCCACAAAAGTATGGCTTTCTGTCACATTGAGGCTACCGAGATAAAAATGTATCTTGACAGTCAGGATAGCACAGTAAGACCTGAATACGTTGACTATATTGTTGCACCATTCCCCGAAAGGGAAATCTAGGTTGCAAAGCCGTGCATAAACATGGCTTTTCATTTATGCTGAACTAATTTGAATGAGCTACTACAAAGAAAACGTACATCACCTTACTTACCAAGATATCACCTTCGGGCAGGTGTAAACCCAACCTTTTATAATTATGCCAGGAAGGCAACCACCATCATAAGCTAGGTACGTATTCACTACCTCTATCTTGACCTTTCAAAAGCAGTTTCTGTGACTAGAAATGAGACTTCATCACTATCATCTTCCTTATAAAAGGAAATTATGTAATATTCTGGTAAGTTTTTCAGTCTCTTGAGAAAAATTCTCAAGTACATAAAAATAAATTTGGAGGTTTTCCCTTCACCAGGAGCTTTATCCCTTTACAGCAAGAGTTCCATCCCTACCTGTGATCAGCAGCACAACCTAAAGCAGCATCCCTTTCTGACAGCATATGAGAGAATGCAATCCATTGCCACCCCCAAAATGCAGCTGTACCGCAATTGGTAAGATCTGGCTCATGCAGACCACCAGCTAGAAGAAGAAGTCACAAAATACACCACTATCTTATGAAGGAGTTTGAGAACCTGCAACAGTAGCTATTATTCAAGTACGTTCTGCTTCTAAGATTTTTGTGGTAAGCAAAAGATGCAAGCATCCATAAATTGTTTTGTCACAAAATACAAATGATGGATGCCCCATCCCTGGAAGTGTTCAAGGCCAGGTTGGATGGGGCTTTGAGCAACCTGGTCTAGTGGAAGGTGTCCCTGCCCATGGCAGAGGGATGGAACTAGATGATTTTTTAAGGTCCCTTCCAATCCAAACTATTCTATGACATACAATGATATGAAAAGTCTCTAGTGCTGAGCTGTAAATATTGCATCACTCATCAGATCCCATTGACAATGCACGACTAGCAAGCAGCTCTATTATGTGATCCCAACAACAACAGTTCAAGCAGACTCAAATAAAGTAAGATTCAATTCAAGTAAACTACATTAGATACTTTCTGACTGTGCAACTGGAAGTATGTTTATACCAAATTATGCAGAAAAATATAAATTCAGAGCATGCATTATGATTCTGCCACTTCAACAAACAGTAAACTGCTTGCTTTAAAAGAGCTTAGCATGACTGGACAATAACAGAAAGTTTGCCGTCTGAAAAGCACTGTTTGGTGAAAGTTAACTAAAAATGATGTTTTCAAACCAAAAGTGTCACTTGAAATTGCTGTTGGACAAAGCAATAAGAAGGACACTTAAGTCTAAACAACGCTTACCGTGGCTTTGGTACATATAAAGTGCATGTATTAATTTCTATTGTACATTTTGTATTGGGTCTGCATGGCAAGGTTTTGGTAGCGGAGGAGGTGGCGGGGGCAGAGGGGTGGCTTCTGTGAGAAGCTACAGAAGCTTCCCCCATGTCTCATAGATCCAATGCCAGCCAGCTCCACTGCTGGCCAAGGCCAAGCCCATCAGCAGCAGTGGTAACCTATGCCTTTGTGATAACATATTTAAGAAGGGAAAAAAGTTGCTGCAGCACAGAAACTGCAGCCGGAGAGAGGAGTGAGAACATGTGAGAGAAACAATCCTGCAGACCCCAAGGTCAGGGAAGAAGGAGGGGAGGAGGTGCTCCAGGTGCCGGAGCAGAGATTCCAGGCAGAGCCCATGGATGCCTGAAGGAGGCTGTGACCCCGTGGGAAGCCCGTGCTGGAGCAGGCTCCTGGCAGGACCTGTGGACCCATCGAGAGAGGAGCACACGCTGGAGCAGGCGAAGAGTGTGAGGAGTCCTGCCCCTGAGGAGGAAGGAGTGGCAGAGACAATGTGTGATGAACTGACTGTAACCCCATTCCCCGCCCCCCTATGCCACTGGTGGAGGTAGGTAGAGAATTTGGGAGTGAAGCTGTGCCCAGGAATAAGGGAGGGGTCGGGGGAAAGGTGTTTTAAAGATTTGGTTTTATTTCTCATTACTCTACTCTGGTTTGAATGGCAATAAATTAAGTTAGTTTTCCCCAAGTTGAGTCTGTTTTGCTTGTGACGGTAATTGGTTGAGTGACCTCTCCCTGTCCTTATCTTGACTCATGAGCCTTTTGTTATATTTTCTCTCCCCTGTCCAGCTGCAGAGGGGAGTGATAGAGCACCTTTGGTGGGCACCTGGCATCCAGCCAGGGTGAATGCACCACGCATTTACTCAAAAATAACTGTAGGCAGAGGGAAAATCATATTGCATTTACAGTTTAAAAGCTACATTGAAAGATGTGAGTAATACCCTTTTGATTAAATGTGTTTTACTCCATTGACTCATTATGGAAAACCTGGGGTGTGTTTGTGGCACGAAGACCCCCTTTTGCTTGCTGTCCTTCCATAAGGCTGTTAAGAACACTGAACAACCCACCAGTGAGTTACAGCTCAATGGAGTGACAATATGGTGAAGATCCTACAGGCAAACAGACCACACCACACCACAAGGAAACTCTCTCTTTAACATCAGGGTCATTAAAGAAATGGCTTCACCCATTCCTACAGGAAATATACCTTCGACTCTTCCTTGGCCGTGGTACTTGATTGATAGGAAATGTAACAATATTTTGGAAAAGACAACAAAAAAGCCCCACGAAATATTTGAAGCTCATTTACAAATGTGAATTCATTTCAGCTTCAAAGCAAGTGACATGCTTACTACATTGATGTAAACAAGCCCAAAGCAACATTTGGTAGTGCTCATTACAATGACTAGATTCAAAAGCCAAAATAAAAATTAACAGTTCATCAATAACATTCAACTGTTCCACAAATATACCCCTAAGATAAGACAACACTGGCTGCATCAAGTTGGAGTCATACTCTGCAGTATTTATTAGCATAAGCAATGCTAAAACTATATGGGATCTTCAGAGGAAGAAAAACAGGGAGAAAGTCTAGTAGCTGGAGTCACAGAAATTCAAAATCATCAATATTCCTCTGTACACACTTGTTTAACATGCTTATTTTTTGGGAATAGGAGGACATTTAATAGACACAAACATTTCTCTCTTGACTTGCCTGTAGTTAAAATACTGATGCTTTTTCTTCTTTTAGTTCCAGTGCACCATGCTGTCTTGATTACATTTCTGACAATGTCAGAGAAGATATAAAATCACTCTAATGTACAAACTGATGAGATGGGGAGGGAGAAGTGCTATGAACTGTATACTATATACAGTTTAGAAGTACCCTTAACTTTTGTCCCTTGGGTTTCTTACATGCTTTTGGTAGCTTTTAGCAACGTTTCTAACAATAGTGATGAACAACCCTGACCTGATGTCCTAAGCCATCCTCACTCCCAGGCATTTCCTCCCACATATAAATCTTTTAGGAAGTGTGGTTTCATGGAACAAAAGAACCTCTAGACCACTGACTTTCCCCAGCTCCTTTTCTGGATAACACCCAAGGCAAAGGAACATAGTTACTTTACAACATTTGGTTTCTGTTGCCCGAAGGGCTGCTCCTCTGTACTGCCAAAACATCTCATGGTGAACAACTTATGATCACATGCTGACACGTGCTGCTCAATTTCAAGTCAGCGTTGTGAAGCACTATATAAAATCTACATTGTAAATCATCTAGAGTAGAAACTTAAGATAAGAAAACAATGCTGGTAATATAATTAGTCATCAGAATATGTGAATCTAATTAAAATATTACTCAAAAACATCTTTTAGAGAGAGGAAGCAGCCTGCAGGAATTATTCAGTGCTCCTAGACCCATATTCTAGAAGAGCTAATTATACACAATTCCTCTTATGCTCATGTTCCAAAATATAAAGTCAGGGTGTAGAGCTAGGTATGATAAAAGAAAACAAAATTAATATCCAAAATACTGAATTTCATTTCATAAGACCTGTATATGAAAGCAAGTTGAAACAAGCAGTATTCAAATCTGCATTATTCTGTACAAACTGACTGTAATTTCATACACAACTTCCCATTCTTATCCTATTTTCTATTGCAGAAATAAGAAATAGTCTGTTTGGTTTAGCTTTCACTTTTAGACGATTATGAACATCGCAGCCATGGGAAGCAGCCACTTCCTCCATTTTCTATGTCTCTTCTAGATGGGCTGACCAAAGATATTTGCTACTATCAATACTTCCCACTTGTAAGATGAGGATATGCTAATATTTGTAACTCTGAATAATAAAGATTTATGCTGATCTTGATCTTACTCCTAAGCCCAAGAGGAAATGAAATACTAACAAATTTGAAAATGGAAGATAAGACTTTCTCATGTAATTTAATACACAATGAATTAAACGCATAAAAATGAAAAAAGGCTGAAGAGGAAGAATGAGCAATCTTTTGTCATCCATGTAGGACAACAATAAATTCTTAGAAGATCTCATACTGTCAAGAAGAAATATATTTAGATTAAACCTTGCTAGATCCTAAAAGGATAATTTGTCAGTATTTTCCACTCTTCTACCAATCCTGTACTCATTTGCTAGATCTCTTGTTTTTTTATTTCACTTACAATATTACAGTTTGGAATAGCTGAAAAACATTTTGCTAGTGGGAAGAAAAAAGCTCTAGATATCTTTATATTTAAAACCATACTGGCTGAGGGTATAAGGAACCAAATAAGAGTAATTTGATCTTATTTATCTAGTAGCCTTAACTATAATCTTCTATGATGGGTAGTTCACAAGTTTTCCTGTTAGCCTTATTTCACACTAATGATGTTCCACTGGCAGATTTCAGCAGAACATCCCAAACTTTGATGAAAAACAGGTTCCAACTGCCAGGAACATTTACATTTTAAGACATATAAATGAGAATTGCTTATATTGGATATTAGGAAAAATTTCTTTACTGAAAAGGTTGTCAGGCATTGGAACAGGCTGCCCAGGGAAGTGGTTGAGCCATCATTCCTGGAGGTATTCGGAAAGCATGCAGACAATGCACTTCAGGACATGGTTTAGTGGGCATGGTTGATGGTTGGACTCGATGATTTTAATGGTCTTTTCCAACCTAAATGATTCTATGATTCTATATTTCATAGTAATTATTAAACTAAACCAGCATTAAACAAAAATAAATAATTTATTCCATATAAAATATGACTGTAGTTGTTTCTGTAAAGCAGATTTCTGATCTTCTAATACATTTTAAATTTTAACCAACAGAGATGAGAAATCAAACATATTATAAACTTAGTAATAAAAAACCATAAATAAAATATCACATAGACATGTGATTCTTTAGAATGGAACTGTTCCCAGCAATACACTAGTCCAGAGATGTCCTCATGTAGAATTCATGTTAAATGCTTAAGAACAGAAAAATTATTTTGTTCAGCGTCCCCCTAGTCTCACAAAGATTGCTGAAATGAAGAGTCAGATAATCCTCACACTTTTGCACCGCAGCACTCTGACAGAAGGCAGGTGCCTTACTGCCTATCCCATCTCATCTTTCCCTGCCCTGTGGCAGGCTAGAAAAACTGAGTTCCAAGAACTGCAGCAGCACTGCAAAATATTTGTGGAAATACTTTTCCTGCATGCTCATCTCCACCTGAGAAAGTCAAAAGGATTTAGAAGAAGAAAGAAGGAGCAATAATTTATATTGCTACAGGCTCCTTAAGCGTAACACAGGGGAGGAAAGCCAAGTGATTTTTTTTTTGAGCTCTAATGCCAAGTTCCTCATTTCTGGGATAAAAATTATACTTGACTGTTTTCCTCAAGCTTCTCTCCCTCCCCTCTTTCAGCTACCCATGAAAGAAAACAAAACTGCAGGGCTAAAAATATTGCACAACCTTGTGTAGATGCACAGATACTTTTTACTATGCGGTGGGCAGAGGTAATTTGGATTATGGAATATAAAAAATATTTCTGCTACGTTCTAAATACTGTTTCATTATCCTTAATATAAAATATTAAACACTGATCTTTGTCTTTAACTTAGTGTTCACTGTGCTTAAAGGAGAAACACAATAAAGGGAATGTTTTAACATTGTGTACTGATTTTAATAAACCATATGAAAACTCTAAAGATTAAAACAGCAGATGTGCAGATGCAATGCCCCTGTCAGTCAGAAAAAGTAATGAAGATAGTCCGTTTAAAAGGCAGGATTTTCCTCAAAATACTGACAAACAACAACTCATGAATTTCCATATATGAGCAATTTCATAAATGGCTTAAATACTAGGGGCACAAATGCAAGACTTTCATGATATTACAACTGAGGTGATGTTACAGTGCTTACAGAAGCATCTCACACTTAGCCAAAGCAATTCAGATGACTTACATGCTTCCTTTGAGACAGTAACATTGCCAAAGGAACCACTCTGAGGTCAACAAAAGCAACTTACACTCTTAACTCCAGCAGAGCAGTTACAATGTCAATGCATACTCCAATGCTCCTCAAAACGCATTGCTATGTTACTGCAGAGATTCATGTGCTTCCTTTGACACTGAGGAGGCTTATTTGAAACAACAGCAGAAACAACCAACATAAATACCATCTACACACTAGAAAGAGAAAAAAACGCAACAAAAGCAGAAGTCGTCTTATTAAGGGAAGATCAGTGGCCCTTTTCTGTCAAGTATCTGAGAGTATCATATATGAAATATCTGACAAGCCATAGTAAACTCCAGAAGTTGATGGAATTTCACCATGGGAGCTTTGTGTTTTAGGTGATGAGGCTGCCTTAATCTATTAGGTGACTAAAACCAACCAATAGACAGGAGTTTGCAAACGTGAATGCAATCCATGCCACAATAAAAAGGCAAAGTAAAGCACACTAGGAATTAAGAGAAAAATATTAAATGGCACAGATGGAATGGCATTAAGACAGATATCTACCTTTATATTTTCAAGGCTACTTACAAATATTTGACCTAACTGCTCTACGCGCAAATTAGTAACCCAATTTCTTAATTGCACCATTGTAAGTAGAGAGTGACAGGACAGGAGCTAATGGAAAAACTTCAGATACAGCCATCGTTATTACAAACACAACCCTGCATAGAGAGTCAGTCACATGCATACTTCTTGTCATTGCATGTATTGTTATTATAACGTAGCCGTTGGTAATAATTTCCTGGAGAAATGAGAAAGCCAGAAATCAGCTTAATGCCTGGCTTGTTTACAAAATAACAGTAAATAACTGCAACATTAATCCCAATGCTCTCACTTTCTCACATTAAACACAAGACTTATATGAAGAGCCAAATTCAAGTCTAATTTAAACAGGTGTGAATTCACAGTAGGTCTATTGACACACACCATAAATTAAATCAGAACCTTGTCCTTAGCTAAATCCTCCCCATGTCTGAATAACTACAGCATTCACAAAGCTGTGTTTCTCATACAGCGTCAGCAATTCCAGTATTTTCTTTACTAATTAAGCATCTTTATCCCTTTAGCAGATACTGTTAAGATACTGAATCTGAAGTGCAAAGAGCTGAGGTGACTTGCCCAGCAGTCACCCATCTGCCCAGCAATCAAAGTGAAAAAAACCCAGAGATTTAGGGAGAGTCAAAAGCTCTGTTAAATGGACCACTGCTCACAGGGTATAAAACAAATACTTTGGTGAATTACACAAGATTAATCTTAAATGTTTCTATGTCATTAAACTCAGCTTTGATCCATAACCTACTAATCTACTACATCCACTTATTATTATATGGCTAATATTATTATTCTATCTTTGCAGTCTGATGTTTAAAATTATTGATATTATTAAAATTATTGTTCCAAATAACATCAGTGTACAGGATCAGATTCTACGAAAGAACTTTCCCAATAATTTCTGGGGGAAAAAGGAAACAACTACAATTTTCATAGCTATTTTTTTCCCCCTCTTGTTTTGTTTTTAAAAAGACAAATATGTTAGTAAAAAAAAAAATCCCCTGGCCAGAGCTATATTCCATAACCAGTCTAGTGGTATTTCAGCCTGTACTAACACCCTGATTTCTTGCCTACAAGTCTCAAAGAAGCTGTTGTGATCTATAGCCAATGCCTAGTTGTCACAAAATAATGCAACCAAAGGAATTGAACATGAATCTGGCTCCAAGACTGAGTGTGCATTTCACAGTACACTCATCCAGTACTGGGAATCCGGTACTCTGCTATTGGTTCTACCTACTTAGCAGAGAAAGAATAACTAATTGCATAAAAACATCGAAGTATGTGTCAGGAGTAAGCCAAACAAGTCAGCCTTTAAAGTACTTCAAAACAATCTGACAACCTAAAACAGGTTAAAAACTGTTATTGTAGAAATGGCTCAAGTTCCATACCAGCTCTCAGCTGAGATGTAGTAGCTAAAAGCGTAAGAGTTGATGGTTGTGCAAAGAAGTCATATGTGGATCAAAATTGGATTATGGCAGGGCATGAATGCACTTGAAGTAAAATTAATTGCTTCACAGCTGCACAGACATCCTGTAAAGCAAAACATATGAACTGCATTAACAGTTTAATGGGGAAGAGTATATGGATACAAAATGGGACTGTAGTCTCCTTTTTAGTACACTAGCTAGTATGTGGGATGCAGATCCATGTCACTTGATGTAGTTTTAGATGTATGTCTGAAGACCGCTCTTTTTGTAGATCAGGGTTGTATCCTCTCCTGGACCATAAATTTACTCCAGAAAAAGAAAAGAAATAATTAAATTTGCCGGCTCAGTAATCTGGCAGACTAAACCACTGAACTCAGTGTTCTGACATGCTGCAATGACAGATACCATTGTTTCAGTGCATTGAGGGTAAATGTAGCCTTTTTCAATGGCATAAAGTGACTATTTTTGATATTGTTATTCTGTAGTGTTTCTGGCTGAAATTTACATTCATATTGTAGAGTAACACTGTTCATGTTTCAATAGAGCTATTTATACTATACCAGAGATAAGCAATGATCCCCAAGGAATTGGTCATTCATTACTTGCAGTTAATATATATTTTGCTTAGCCTCAGGCAAAGCTGAAGGCAGTTTGTGCACTAATAGGCTATTATTAGTTGCCATTAACATTGACAACACTAATTTAAACGGGAATGTTGGTGTTTCACGCAATCTGTTCAATGCTGCCAAAACAACCAGAGTATGTTTAAACAGTGATTATGACAGAGTTGGTGTGTCTGTGAAGGAAAATAATCCCCAAATAAATTCTCAAATTGGGCTACTCAGAATACATAATGAAGTATATATCCTGAGTCAGGGAACCTCCTACTAGAGCTTTGAATGAATATGAGAAATTCAAGGAATGGCTAAACAGAATAAGATTTGCAAAAGTGTATTTGCTTCAGATCAATGTAAAGCAAAAAAATATCCTGAAAGCAGGTCAACCAGAGTCCACACACTTGGTTGTCCTCATGTTATCACAAAAAAAGCTATTCTGTATTTGTGGCAGAATTGTTCTCATAGATAAAAAAAAAATAAACCCAACAACAAAACCCAACTGACCTTTTCAAAACACAGACAATAATAACAATTAGTTTTCTCAAACAATGCAACAACTGTATCTTCCCCATTAATTTCACTCCAGTTACAAATAGCTGTGTTCACATGCCATTTGGTCAACCCTTCGAAAGCCAGAATTTCTAAGTATCAATTTTTACAGCAATTAGACAGTATAATGGAAACTAGCATTTCATGAACTTCCAACAACTGATCTTACGCACTCATTTGCACACCACAGAAGTTACTGGCTGGCTTGGCACAAAGCCAGTCTACTTCCATGGCAGGAACTGACAAGGATAAATGCAACACTTGTGGCTCTCTGATAAAGTCCCTGGCACAAGTGACTGCATAGAAACAGAAAGATGTGCCATCTATTACTTCATTTAAGTAGAGATTTATGAACTTCTGTATTCAAAGAGTGCTTTGATACTGAGTGCCAACCCAGATGGAAAACACACTGTTCTCTGGATCAGGAATCTTGACTGTGAACTTACCTATGAAGTACTAGATAATATAAATGAATACATCTTGAACCATCACTGTCTTTAAAATTATCCACATTAACTTTCAAGACTGTAATTATTATAATGACTCAACACCACAGGAAGCACTGATACATGCTCTGTTGACCCTGCCTGGAGACAACTAAAGAGTTCAAATGAGCTTGTGCTCTCAGTTTCTCTCTCTTCCAGCTTACTCTTGCCCTCACTTTCCTCTCCCAACTACTTAGTTGAAATTTGTATTCAAGTACCTAAAACATGAAACCCTGATTAAAAATTTGTTATAAAGCTTACAAAGAACCAAAGCCACATGCAAAAGGCCTACTCTGTTCTATTCTAGACCATGCAGGAAATTAGTTTAAATTGATTAAAGTAATTCTCTGAGACAAACATTTAGAAGAAGTCACTCCATTCTTTGTTGGTGAAACGCAGTGATTATGTGTCCCTATGTGGTTGACAGCTGGCTGAATATGAGCCAGCAGTGTGCCCAGGTGGCCAAGAACGACAACGGCATCCTGGCCTGTATCAGAAACAGTGTGGCCAGCAGGAGCAGGGAAGTGATCGTGCCCCTGTACTCGGCACTGGTGAGGCCGCACCTTGAGTACTGTGTTCAGTTTTGGGCCCCTCACTACAGGAAAGACATTGAGGCGCTGGAGCGTGTCCAGAGAAGGGCAAGAAAACTGGTGAGGGGCCTGGAGCACAAGTCCTATGAGGAGCAGCTGAGGGAACTGGGGTTGTTTAGCCTAGAGAAAAGGAGGCTGAGGGGAGACCTTATTGCTCTCTACAATCACCTGAAAGGAGGTTGTAGTGAGGTGGGTGCTGGTCTCTTCTACCAAGTAACTAGTGATAGGACAAGAGGAAATGGCCTCAAGTTGCACCAGGGGAGGCTTAGATTGGATATTAGGAAAAATTTCTTTCCTGAAAGGGTTGTCAGACATTGGAACAGGCTGCCCAGGGAAGTGGTTGAGTCATCATCCCTGGAGGTATTCAAAAAGCACATAGACAGGGCACTTCAGGACATGGTTTAGTGGGCATGGTTGCTGGTTGGACTCGATGATCTTAACGGTCTTTTACAACCTAAACAATTCTATGATTCTATCTTAATGCCACTTTACCCATGGTTCCTGCAATGTAGGACGATGAAGGTAAAAAAAGCATTTCCTTAACTACCTACAATAATTTTCATCCATAGCAATATGACTTACTTAGTGCAACTTGTACAGCTAGCAACTCATTATGAATACCCAGCTGCACCACTGCATTCCAGACTGAAATACGTAACTGGGTTATACGCTTAAACTGCTTTCAATACATTGGATTCCCAGCACCTTAAAACATAAATGACCATGTGTATTTCTTAGTCTGAATGGTACAAATATACGCACTCCTTTCTCATGTAGCATTCCCTTTAAAACATTTTCATAGTTAAGGGCCAACCACTTCCAAGCAGACCAGATTTGATTCCTTCAGCCACCATGTAAAACCAAATGTCACAGGAAAACATGCAAAAAAACCCCCAACCCCAAGCAAACAAACCCCTACGCAACAACACTTTACAGAGGATGGATCCCACACAGAATGGGGCAGAAGCAGGAAGCTAGAAGGCAGGCATCCATTGATCATCATGCAAATGGGGTGGCATCTGAATATTAACTGATCCATCAACACGATACAATGTCATAGCACAGAATGCTTAATCCTCAAAGGCGTATTTAATTAAAAATGAGCTGTGCAGTACCTATACCGGACATTATCATTGGTATTGACAAACATGCAGATGAAATTGTAATTAAATTACCAGCTTCGCATTTGACAAATTCAAAACACATAACTGTAGAAATGACATTCATGACTGAAGTCCCTTTCATCTTATGACTACAGATCTACTAAAATGTATCACTGTCAACACTGAAGTGTCAGTCTGCCACTTTCGCTGGTTCCCCTATCTCTTACCCAGTTAAAAATACATATTTAACTCCATTTAGACCTGCCATAACATGTAGGTATTAAACACAGAAATTAAAATATGAGCTAAGCTTGTTGATCTTAAGCATGATAAATTTGTTTACTTACTATACTCTTTAAGGAAAGATTTAGAACAGATTTTCATCAATTTTGATGCAGAGCTAAAAAATTATTAATTCCCTCCCCATGTTACTTAATTAAATACACATTTTCCCCTTCCGTGACACACTAAACCGTAGGAAAAAGAAATAAGTAAGAAGATCCTGAAAGAGAACAAATATTTAAAAAAACCCAACCAACCAAACAGAAAAACACCAAACCCACAAACTTCCCCCCCAAAACCTAACCCAGAAACCCACCCTCCACATACAGTGAAATACAGAATTGAGATATGACAAAGACCTGCTCAATCTGTCCTACTGATAAAGGCATGTCTTCAGGTATAGCCTGAAATTACAGGTAAATATAGCATTTAGGATTGTCTTTCTGAAGTCACCTGGCTGTAGAGCCTTAAAGCTACACCCAGAAGCCAGCACGTACAGGATCAATTCTACACAAATTGTGATATAAACGTACATCTATAGATTTGTTTTAGAACCTAATTCATAGGCCACTAAACTCAAATGATAAATGTCCAATGGCATAAAAATGGAGAATGTGGGAAAGTAATTGGTCTCTAGAAGAATGATGTTTTAACAAAAACATTGTTTCATTTTTTGTCTTATTTTTCCATCTATGCTATAAATCAATACACATACCAAAGAGCCCTTTCACCTTTCATATAATAAAGAGACCTAAGAAGGAAGAGGAAAAAAGAAAGCAAACAAAAAAATGAAAATAAAAGTGGAAGAAGAAAGTTTCAAATAAATTACTACTTCTATTCAGTACATTAGATGCATTTCTTTATTACCATTCTCCCCATCAGACTTCCTTTCATGGTCAGTGTCAGTGAGCGACAACGCTGAGTTTGCCCGGCTTGACAAACAGGAGCTGTGTTCTGATTTCATCCCCCTCATCCACATCCTCAGTGCATGATCCGGGGATGCACCTCCTTCCGTCTCGGTATCCACATCTGAGCACACCTCTAGCGGGTAACTGTGCTCAGCTACACCGTGTAAATCTGTTTGATAGCCAGAGCACAGAATATGGGGAGTCTCACAGAATTCCATGTCTGGAAAAAAACAAAAGTTCAGAAAAAAATTTAGAAGTGAAAAGCAATATACCTTTGATTTTCTTCTGGAGAATCTGTTTTGAGAATTAACTTTGTTAATACTATTAGAAGACTTTTTTTTGGTCAGTGACTCACTCTGCTATCTAATCTACTGTAACAGATCTAAAAGAGTGCAACTCTGTAAAATATATAATACTGCACTGTAGTTGTGCCTTTTTGTCTGATAGAAGTATATATTATAGCTTAAATACGTGTACATACCCACACACTGATAGCAGCACATCAATTTACAACTGAAGCGAGTACTTACAAATACAGATACTTTCTTGCTTTTTGCCAGAAAGGCAAAAGCTCTAAAATTAATCTCAGTATGTTTTTATCATAGGAAAAGCGTAGCAAATTTGTAAATAGGGAATTTACAAAGTAACATTTGAAATACGTGGTTAATCACAGAACATAAAGAAAGGGTACTTACCATTGGCTTGCTCTTTGAGAGTGCTGTCCTTGCATATTCACACCAGTGGGTTTTGGTTCTCCAGTGCTGGTGACCTACAGGAACTTCCTAGAAGAGCAGTGACTACTAGGACTGTACAAGTGCCATCTCATGACACCAACCAATCAGAGATTTTAGAGTTGTACAGTGCTCAATACTTCAGTTATTCTTACTACACACCGCAACTGTAGGGCAGGAGAAATCCGAGGACAAACAGAAGGTGGACAGGACCCATAATGTGAATATGCAGAGGAAACATTCTCGAAGAACTACAGGTAAGTAACATGCATCAGCAAATTACAACTTCCCTTTGAGGTAGCCTCTGCATATTCTCACTTGCGAGAATTCAATTACAAACACAACTCCCAGGGAGTAAGACAAGTTCTAATTAAATAAGGATTACAGAACTGCACACCCTAACTGAACATCAGACCTGGGATGCCACGTTGAGAGACTAAGTACAATATCAAACATGCATACAGTATTCTTTCAATTTCTAGAAAGGAAACATTAGAGACAAGAGTCATTGATCGAGACTGAGGACAAACACTCTCTTCTACTGTCATCCTAACTAAAGCTTTAATTTGCCAAACTAATCCACCTACCAGCCAGTGAGAGGAATGGTTCTTATTTTAAGCACACTCTCCGAAATCACAAAAAGCCCAGGTATTTTCTTGAAGGTATCAACCAAAATCTACAAACCAAATGCTAAGCTAGAATATGTTGAGGTGGCTCAATTTTTAGTCATCTATCTCTGTATATCTTTCCTTTGCCATCAAAACATTCCTGAAGGTCTTAGTTGTAGTGACAGCCCACAGGGGCTGGCTTTCAGCTCAGGGAATGGCAACCTCTTTCCTAGAGGGCAGGGGAAGAAGGTGGGCAGCAAACAGAAAGAAGTGGCCATGTCTTCACTTTCCTATGCCAAGATTCCTGGAAGGTCACACTGTCTCCCTGGTGTTGTCACTGCATCGGCTTGCCCATCCCCGCAGCACTGGGCATCACTGCTCCTGCTCTTTTCAGAGCAGCAAGACAGATGTGGGGGCCCTCCAGAGTGCTCCATCATCACTCTGATCTCTTCCCCTTGTTCACAGGAGGAGGACTTGGTCTCAGCCTTACACTTGAGAAGCTGCAACATATGCCACCTTCAGCCAGCTTTGTTCTCCAAGTCTCTCAAATGCCTTGAGGATGACTATGAGATTTGATGGAGATGGCTAGGAGAAAATAGCCAATACGCTGTGAAGGAGCTGCGTAGTTTCTGCAGTAGAGGGAATACATGGCATTCAAACTTTATCTAACATTACAATACAGCACTCTTCATGCTCTCTGGGGCCTGTTTAAAACTGGCACTTGGCTGATTGGTAGAAGGAAGGAGGAAAAGTAGTTCAAGGCAGTACTTGTGGACACAAATGTAAGCTGAGACTGGACGCTAGTGGTTCTCAGTCCTACACAGATGCTTGCAAGAGAGACTTGGAAACCTGTAAGACCCTCTGGAAAAAACTCTCCTTCCCCTATGGCTAAGATGGCAAACACAAAACATTCAGACTTCAGAGAAGTCCTGTTTTTCTGAGATTTTCAAAGCTCATGGGGCATGGGAGAGACAGAGGCAATCTCACAGAAAGTTACTGGATATAACTAAATACAGTGTTGCTCATACAATGCCCTATTTTTAAGTATCATTTTAATTATGTATTATATACACAAAAAACAAGCTCCACTTGGTTTAATCAGACAGCATGGACCAAACCTTTGTATGTCAGGAAGAGTGCAGATACTGATGTTGGACACTGAACCATCACAGCTGCATTATGCTCCTAAATTTTACTTTCTTTCTAACAGCATTAAATGAATAAAATCACCTTTATACAAAATATGGTTCCAAACGGAACCAATTCTTATTTTTTTCTTTACCAAATTCAAAAAGGACTTGTACATAAATCAAGAATTAAAAAGCCAGCCACAGTCTCACATTACTAACCTAGAGCCTAGTATCAGTGAAATACAGACTGAATCATAATCAGCAGGCTGATTCTACTCCACCCTGAGAGGAGTACATTGTTCATTTAAATTGAGGTGGTGGATGCCACTATTTCACCAAACAGTTTTCAGTAACAAAGAGGTTAGTCAGTGCTTTCCTGTGAAACAGCTGATTTAAAGTTCTGCTTAATTGAGCTGAGCTACTACAAAAAAGTGACAGGAGCTTCACTCCACATACTGCACCTGTGCTCTGAAAGAAAGGTGAAAACCAAACCTTGCCAGCAAGTAACTAACAACTAGCAATGAGCTTGGTTGTCACATGCAGGGTACAGTTCAGATTGTCCACTCCATCAAAAATTTATGACGGTTAACACACTTTAGCAGAAGACATAAAAAAGAGGAATAAATGTATACTGCCATTTAAAGTAGTATATTATCAAAGAAAATTAAGATTTAGCTGCTAAAACCATATAAAATTCAAGGAAAGTAAGTTAGGCTCATAAATTTGGACAGTTGTGTTGAAAGACACTAGCAGGTCTTTAGTGCTTCTCATAAGCGCTAATGAGAAGGTACTTCCAGAAGGGGACAGTTTATTGATATACATCAAGAACAATTTAGATTGAAAAAACACACTTAATTCTTTCCTCATGAAATAAGACAGCCAACAGGATTATCAGCCTTAATATTGGTCTTAATTTTGACTGAGGTCCATACTGCAGAAATAAACTCCAATGAAACTGCCCCATAACTTTTTTTTTTTTAAATTCTCTCAAAAAGCAGTATTATTCTTATTTTTAACTTAGATTTCTGTGAAGTACTACAGCAACACACGGTTCTTAGAGTATGCATCTGTCAACTAAATTACACCTTGTGATCTCAAGAAGCATCTTCTAAACCTCCTTCCCCTTCAAATCAGAAAACTTATTTTCACCAGCTGAGAAACTTCCCCATAATTACAAATCTTCTCATAACTTCAGGAACCATGTCAGCTGATGCCAGCTCCTCAGGGAGCAAGGATGCCTGCATCCTTCTCCAGACGGATGTCCACTCCAGGCAGATGTCTGCCCCTATCAGCCTGCAGCCCACGTTCTCCCTGTTTGCAATTGCATATGCCAAGGGGAAAATTTATCCCAGTAAATCTCACAAATGCTAATTAGATTACACATATTTAAGAAGCACAGAATTTACCCTTCAGTCTGTATGTTAATTCAAAATGCAGCAGCTAACATATTCAATATTTTAGCTAATTTTTTTTTGATAGAGCAAAAGAAACTGACTTTTTGATACTATAACTCATATTCAACTGAAATCTAACACAATATATATTGCCTTAATAGCCTATTTCTTAAGTGCACAAGCCTTTGTAGTATTTTAACTCCCATGGGATGCATTTTCTGAAAAGCACTTACAATGCCAAAAGTAGCTGCTTTTAGTCTGCATATCTAACCGTGTTACCTAAAATACTACATATTCCCACAAGGAGATAAAGTTCAAGTGGATTTATGATAGATTTAGTCTTACCAAAAAGACACAGTCACAAGAGAAATGAGGGAACATTAATATGAAATTCAAGCTTTTGCATGAACTGTGGACAGACTAAAAAAGGTTGCAGTCATGAATGTATATAGAAGATCACAATAGGATTTTCACCTCTGGAGCCTTGTGGAGCCTATTGTAACATAGCTGTTAAAAAATACAAGTATCTTATCCCTCATTGATATTAATTTCTTTTTACAAAAAGTAATGTATAAAGAAAAGTAAAATATTTAATGATCAAGAAAAGGAAGGAAGGCTGGGTGCATTAAAAAAATAAATAATTTCAACTAACAGATCCATTTCTTTCTACCTTTAAGCAACTCAATTTTCCTAGGGGGAAAAAAAAATATATTCAGAGATGAGCCATTAAAGAGAAGTTTGACCCCACTGGCCAGTGCTGCCTTTGCTATTTAAGATGCTCATGTTGATATGAGAATTAGGCAGCTGAACAGGCACAGCCAGCTCTAACACTGCTCCAACTTTGTTCACCAACAGAAAGCTATTGAAACTCCAGATACACTCACTAAATATTTATTTACTACAGCATCAATTCAGCCACCAGTACAGTTAACAACTTACAGTTAGGATTTTGTTGCGTACATAAAGCATTTATCCCAATGCATCTTCAGGACTATTTCATTGTCCTCTGCACAGTCAGGAATAACTGTGTGCCAGCTAGTCTTTCTGAAACTCTTTTGTTTTTCTGGCACAGGCAAAAAAAAAAAAATTACCTAAGTGAAAGACCACGGAGGTCCTGCTCTTCATCTTAGTATTTCTGCAAACTTAGTGGACTTGCAGGATTTGTGAAATTTCCACACTGTTGCCATTTGCCAAGAATTTTGCTAATTTCAAACAACTAACTGGGAAAGTTAATAAATATTCATTTCAATAAATAAATAAATATTTAAAATAAAGAGAAGACTGTGCAAACAAAATAGATAAAAGAGAATCACAAAACTAGTGTATAAACACAGATGAGCATAAAGAACCTTCCTTTCAAATTTTCCTACGCTGTTATGGAAAAATATTCATTTGTATTAATAACAGAATGACAGATAATACTTATTTAAATTATTTGATCAACCTATCTTTTCAACTAGAGAAAGAGCTTACAGAAAAATGTAAATTATTTATAACCTGGAATAGTTTCACAAGTTGCTATTATGTGCCTCTTATGAATCTAGCATATAATTATGCAGTTCTGACCTACATATTTTACAAGTCTCTTTAAATATCATAAATTCACAAATTTATTTTATCCTTGATTCTTGGTATGAGGTGGTTCTGACTCTGAGGGTGTTCCCCGCCCAAACACACACAAAATCAATTCTCCAGATGAAAACGTACAAATTGCTCTATCTCTGCAGATGTAAAACTATAAAGGAGCCCAAGTAGCTCAAAGACAAGGAGAAAATATCAATGTCTTGGAATTTTAAATCCATAGTACTTATTTTGGGCCAGTCACCTTCTTTCACACTGGAGGTTATTTGAGAACACTGGCAATGTCAGAGTCTACGGAGCAGATCTGATAGAAAGATCCTGAACAGTAACGGAAGGAATTCCAGAAAAGCAAATAATATATGTTAACCTCAACAGTGTCATGTTTACATTAGTTACCAAGCTGGTGCCTGAAGGAGCAGTAATGGGAACGCAGGAGAAAAACCATCCCAAACATGCAGTTTTGAGGTTGGTGTAGGATTTGGGATTTTTCTAGTGTTACACTGCAAATTTGGGTATGTTGTTTCACACTCTGAACTTATGCCAATGGTTTGATCAGCAAGTGTATTGCATGTGTTTCAAAATGAGAAGAAAGGCAGACCAGCTACTCATGGCATAAGAGACTCAGAGAGAGAAAGGGGGAGGGAGGGAAGAAAGGAAGAAGAAACGTACATCAAATGGGGAAAGGAAAGTGAAGTTCACATTCATTTTTGGAAGCGATACATATGCACCCTCCTAAATGAGAAATTTTGAGGGCTGTTGAGCATTCTGCTAAATTCAGTGTGTTCAACAGCCCTTAAAATTTCTCATTTCTCACCTGACGACCATGGTTTACTGTCTCTACACTGGACTTGAGAATTAAATGGGCAGAGATCTTAAGCTACTTCATAAAGTTGTTCACGTAATGTAATCTGCTAGATAACTTTGTGAATGTCTTTGTGTGTTCACATTTCATTTAGTCAAAGATCTTACTTGCTTCCACGTTGAGAACATGCCATGTCCTTCCTAGGACAATATAATTCAAAGACATTAAACTTCAGTAACCATTCATAAGAATATTATTAAGGAAGAAGCCAAAAATCACTTAATTTGCAAAAGCACATTACACTGACTATTAATTTGCTTTAGAAATCTCATGTTTATCAGCAATTACACTATTACCACAGCCCAAAACAGAGTTGCATTTATTTTAATTAAAAAAATGGATATACCTATTACACATAAATAATATACACATAAAAGATACCATGAGTTTTTATACTTATATATATCTAATGCATCATATTGTACATGTTTTCTTTTACTGTACTTCAACTTCTCCTTTCATTCCCTTATCTATGTAGTTTATTTTCTTACAGTAATCTCCAGTTACCACCAGAGATGCTAGAAAGTTAAAAATAACAGTAATAACAAATAAAGGAGGAATAAAAGAGGAATCAGAGTCTGCTATAACACTAAGGAGTTTCATGAAATTTGCAGATTAGGCAGCTAAGGGATTAGGAAAGGAGACTGAACTTTCAGGAAACTCTTCGGCTTGTGAAATTTATAAGAAAAAGACGTTCTTTCTTCCTCAGGTCCTTCCCCAGAGGAACCAGCGGATGAGGTTCCAACCCATGCCTCATGGCAAATATCTCTCCAGTCTCTTTTTCAGACTAATTCTTCAAACTTAAAGAAAAGGGCAGGAGCAGACTGAACCTATTTTTAAAAATGCTCCTGGAGTTCTCAGATATTAATTTTTATTACTATCAAAATCAACATGAATAAGGAAACGTAATCTCAAATTCTGCATGGAAACGATCCTGATCCTATGAGGACATAGACAAATTTTCTCTCTCCCCAGAAGTGGAATATTCTTTTCGTAGATCACTGGAAATTTTTAATGTTAGAGATTTTGTTTTTCAAAAGTAACTAGCAAGATGCCAGAGACAAGGCTTTTGGAGCTACAGTGTGGACGCAGCGGGTCTCAGGTTTAATTTAGGAAGAAACATTGTCATTTTCAGATTGATGAGGAATTTAATCCTTCAAGTTCAAATACATCTTAAGCATTGCTGGCTATAACCTTTCCTATTCCTAAAGTGTGGCTTTATGAGGTAATGTACTTCCCTTCACAAGATCCTGTTAAAGAGAAATTTCTATTGCAGGTATTCATAAATATCTCTCCTTTAATTAATTTTAGAGTTATAAAACCATAGCAAATGCCAGGAGTTAGCATTTAACCTAAATTTCTGATAAAGGAAACCTGCTTAATCTCAAATAATGACCACACTAACTCTACCCTATTAAAGACAAGAGAAAAAAAAATAAAATCTAATTTTATCACAGATGATAAAGAACCTCAGTATCATTTGTGAGGATAAATTAAATTCTTCTAATGTTACAGTTGAAATAGAGTTTGGAAAAGCTTGTCTTAGAATACATTCCATTACAATTTCATTCTCCATATGCAAAAACCTATTAGGAAATGAAGAATTTTCAAGAATGAAAAATGTATCTAAAAGCTCTGTTCTAAGAGAAAAGCATTACAATTTTCTTTTGAGAATTTTAAAGGGTCCTTAGTTCTGAAATAATTTTTCAGTTGCAAGTTTTGGCATTTGTGTAATGTGTTTCAGGGAAGCAACAGATAATGGATCCTTTCTTCTTGTCATTAAATTTTCAAAATTAAAGCTAGCCACAGCCTTAGCCTGGCAATTTTCTTAAGTTTTTTATTTAAAAGAAAAAAGAAAAAAGGCAAGAGAAGACTTTCACAAAGGATAGCAGAACTATGAATCAAATAATCTAGAGCAGATTAACTAACTTTTTTCTTTGAAAGAGTTTCATATGAACAAATATTCTTCCTCAAGATTAACCACAGTGTGAGAAACAGTGGAGTCCTGCTAGCTTTAGTCCAGTATGTTTACAATTCTTAATAGGCAAAGTTAAGGTTGTGGTTCTAACTTGTTTCAAGGTCTGCATGGCACTTAAGAGAAGAAAGATTAAGAGAGCTGTATACTAACATTCTTCAAAGTAAATTACCCCCCGATTGTTGCTATATCCCTACAAACTTGAACTCAGAGATGCTTTTCTGGTAGTAATTTCTGAATGCAGTTACATTTAAAGCAGAGTCACTTTCATTCAAACATCAATCTTAGAGGTTTCATGACAGGTATCACTTTCTGATAGAACTTAAGAGGGAAATATGAAATTAATTTCTACCAACAGTTTTGATTCTGGTTTATAAAATATTTTAAAAATATACCTTTTGTTTGTACAAATATTGAAGTTGCTTCTCTTCCAAAATTCCAGTCGAACCATTGACTTAAGATACATGAGCATCAAAGCATTTTTAAAATAAAAGACGTGCAAAGCAGGTATCTTTTTAAATTTCATTGACTTAGTGTTAGAAGGCAACACATTTAAAAATCCAGAAGTCTAAAATCTGATTTACAGTGCTGTAAATCCAGAATTGAATTCTATGAAACCAGTGCACCAGGTAGAGAATGTAGCACTAGGCTTCAGGTCAGTGTGACTGCCTCAAAGTAAGCATCTCGCAAGCACATCTCTTTGTGATAGTGGAAATACTTTTAGATGGCTGCTATCAACAGATTTACCGGAAAATGTTCTCCTTCACTGATGGAATATTCAAGAGACCTGAGGCACTCAGAACACAGACACTGATCAAAAAGAATGATCACAGAGTAACTCAGCTCCTCTCCTTAAGTTTCACCAAAAGGTACAAAGCTCTGATATAATTTTAAAATTGCTTAAGAGAGTATCAAGGATAGTACTTCCCATTTTCCTTCGAAGTGATGTGACAGCAAATGGAGGCAGATTTAAGTAGAAGAAGGTAGTTTGCATCACCTTGTGCCAGTTTCACTGAATGCTCAGTGAATGAGCCATTTCAGATACGAAACGGTGCAAGTGAGAGGAAGGATTCTGCAAGACTGCACTGGTGAAGTTGCACTTGTTCACATTCCAACTGACAAATTGTTAAAACTACTGAAAATTAGCAAAGAAAATTTGCAATGGAGCAGGAATTACAGAGAGGTCTAAGCACCTAGAGGCAAAATCCTTTAAAGGAAGGGGTGATGTATAAGGCAGTCACCAGCCTCACCATGTGTGTTTACAGAACCAACAGGAGAACAAGTGCCTTGTGCTCAAGAGCACAAAGACCAGTCGCTGCTGTCACTCTGCTGCCATCACAAAAGCAGGGGAAACAGTAGCAACAGCCCCTCCTGGGGTGCAAGGTCCCATGAGCTGCCCTCAGCCAGAGGCTCCTGCCCTCAGCTGGAGGCCCAGCAGCAGAGTGGCAGGGCCTGGCAGCCTGCAACTCCCCCCTGTCAGAGCCAGGGTACAGCCACCTTCAAAGCAGAGCACGGGACATTCTGTTTGACCGTTTTTGTTTTGATCTCAGGGGCTTTCTAAGAAGGTTGCACGTGAATGGCAGATCTGCATTCAACTTTGGCATTTACTCTGTTGTAGTAGTAAGTTGCAGAAATGAGTAAATAAGGCTTTACTCCCCTCTCAAACCTCTGCAAGCAGAAGGATTAGGAAAACTAACAAGCAACCAGGACATTTTGGCAAATAGTGTGTAGAGAAGTAGGGTACTGCTTGTTCCATGTTCCACCACTCCCAAGCACATGGCTGGCCCTGGATGGAAAAAGGTGAAACAAGAAGAGATTTGAGGCAAGCAATTGCCCCCTTCCAAACCAACAAACCTCAGACAGGATTAGCATATGTATCCTTTCCTTTTTGTTGGGCAAAACAAAACAAATCCAGAGCAGAAAATGGCTACCAGAAATCAAAAGAGAAAAAGCTGCTAGTGAGAGACAAAAGACAGCAGCAGCAAGAGTGAGTCTCTGTAAATCTTGACAGACACTCCTGGCTTTGAAGGGTGAGCTATTTGCTGTGATTTTTGATGTTGGGAAGCATAATGAACCAGAACACATAAATGCTTGACCCTTTCTGATTACTCAGGTAAATGTTTGACAAATCCCAGTCTGCACACTTCTGGTGTCACCAAGTCTGCTGGTCACAGCAAGCAGACACACACATACTGCCAGCCAACCTCTTCAGATCTTGGGCATCAACACCATGAATGCTGTCAATCCTGAGAGTACATCTGATTCCTCTCCCAAGCATTCACAGCTAAAAAGACTGTCTAATGGAGCCAAAACTTGAAATTTTAATCCATTGTTTTCTTGGTGGGATGTCTAACATCTGCAGAGTACTATACTTAATTTTATACTTCTTTCCTTTGCTTTTTTTATGTATACATATACACACACACATTTGTGAAATATTAGATATATATAAACATAGATACAGAAGTATATAAAGATAGAAATTGTAGGATCTTAAAATGACTGAAATTGGAAGGAGTTTTGGCAGTCAGTTGCACATCCCCCTGCTCAAAGGAGGGACAAGTTAGATCAGGGTGCCCAGGGCTCTTAATGAGGTTTTCAAGAGTCACTGTGTTATGCCCCAACAATAAAACTGAAAGTCCAACTTTGTTTCCATGATTTTGAAAATCCCACCCACAAACAGAATTTTCACTGTTAAAATATTCCATTTTCCCCATAAATTCACTAGCCACTTTTTATTGTGTAATCACCTTTTCCACTTAAAAAAAAAAAAAAAAAAATCAACTCAGACTGCAAGATACCCCCTATGAGAGCTTAGGACAGCTAAACAGATTGACTTTGCCCCATTTCAGATTAGGGGTACACATACTAGCACTTTTTTTTTTCTTTTTTTCCAGATCTTTCAAAACTTTACATGTGGTGGACATGATCTTACACGATTTTAATAAATTAACATCTACCATGGAAGCAGGATATTCTTTAATTTATATTGAACCACTAAGTAACATTTAGACCAACAAATATACTCTTCAGATGAATCTTGGAACAAGGAAGAGAGAAACCACGTGCATGTGCACAAACTCTTCAGTACTTCCATTCACATGCGATTACATCCAGCTGCCAATCTGACATCAATGAGAACATATGAAAGACAACTTGGCACATCCATTCTATTTGATTAACTGACTGGGGATACAGCTTGTCAGTCAAATAACCCCTTTTCCCCCAAAAAACTCTGGAGGGGTTTGTCATCAAATGTTCCACCTGATCAGAAATGGGAGATTAAACTGCCTTCAAAAAATTCTGACCACTACTGCTCCCTTCTTTCTTCAAGCGTTCAGTTTACCACAGGGATTTCAATAACAGCAGTTCAAACTTAAAGGTCAGCTCTACTGCAGTGTAAGTAATATTAAAATGATTTAATTGAAATAATTGGTTTTGCATATCTTATGTTTGATACATACAATCACAGTAACTGTTTTTCAACTGTTTAACTAATTTCCTTCCAAGACCTTTATTAAATTTTTCCAGTACTTCCATTTATTATTTCTTCTACACTGTATTTCTGTAAGTTACTATATAAATTTAAAAGACTACTACATTCTGTTTCAGCAACTACAAAACAGGGTGTTGTGGTTTTGGTTTCAGCCCAGCCGGTAACAAAGCACCACGAAGCCGCTCACTCACCCCCCACCCCCTCGCCTGGCCACGTTGGGATGAGGAGAAAGTACAAAGGCAGGCTCGTGGGTCGAGACAAGGACTGGGAGGGATCACTCCCCACTTATGGTCACGGGCAAA
>VYZV01013164.1:299-16453 GCA_013401275.1 Pandion haliaetus
TGGCTGATCTTGTCAGAACTATAGATCTACATACACAGAAGAGTGCTAACCTATGCTTTAGCACCCTGTAAAAGAGCAACAATCAAACTTACCTTTCTTGTTATTAAAGAGTAGAATACAAGAAAAGAAAAAGAAGCAAAAGACAACCAGGAAAGAAAACAAATAAAGAAACTCACCCAACTGATGGCAAAGCTTTTAAATATATTTTTTTCAGTGAAGACAAGTTACTAAATGTGCATAAGAGCTAAAGAACGCCAGCCCACCCTGCAGTCATGACTTGCAGTGATACCAAGGTGACACACTGAGGCTCTTTGCTGGCTCATGATCAAAGAACTGAAAGGAACAGTTCACAGGAGAATGCTGTAATAAAGGTGTCTTAAGGCGTTAGTTGTTTGCTGCTGAAGGGAAAGAAAACAAATATAAATATTTCTTTACTGTCTGGTAAATGTGAACTTGGTTGAACTTTTTAAAAGTAGAAAGAACATAAATGATGTTTCAGGCTTTTTTTTTTTNNNNGTTTTTTTTTTTTTAAAAAAAACACCTTTTGGAAAGGAAAACATGTACCAATTATAACCCTTTCAGATAGCAAAATTCTTTAAAATAAACTGTCAGGAGAGATCAAAGAATGAATCAGGAATGTAGGAAATGCTATGACATATCCAATAAATAATGAGTGTTTCTTTAGCACGTTGCTAAAGGTAGCCAGGATCTGGTCTTTTGCATAAAGCACAAGAAGCCTTGGTGTAGGTGCTGGTTTAACATGGTTGAAGAAAAGAGGAGGAAAAAGTAAACCAGAAGTTTTTAGCATCTTTTCTCAGCTGTAGATTATTTTTCACAATCTGTTATTTGATCAAGTGTTGGGACTGGTCAGACCTTGTAGCAGATACTGGCAAGGATGAAAGAAATGCCACATACAGGGAAGGAAGGAGCTGAGAGCAGTGGCTGTGAAAGATGACTTATCTATAAACAAGATACAGGTAGCAGAGAAATCTGGTTGGCTGTACAGCTCAATTAAAAAAATAATCAGGAGCAATCTCACTGCAGACCTCTCATTTTTTCTTGTTGCTCAGAATTTTCTGGAGTGTTTCAGTTGCTTTTCTTCAACTTGTTACTTTCAGGTATCACATCTTTAGCAGGTCAGCTGCTTTTCTGTAGGTTACATCTGAGCATGTAGTGCTCTTACATGAGTCCCCAGTAACAGTGAGCGACCAGTCCTCGGTCTCTTCCAAAACTGAAACATGGTTTGAAATACAGGATTTTTAACCCCTGCCAGAAGGACTTATCAAGTCTCAGCCCTGGAAGAACTTACCGTGGACTGAGAGCAGACCTTTCATCCTTGCAAATTTTCCTCTCTTTCCCCATACACACCTCAACTTGTGTCTGCTGTATTTGCCAGGCACCCTGAAAAATCTCTTTGGAGACTTCAGGAGGGCTATAGCATCATCATTGTGCATTATACAGCCAAGAGTTGGTAGACATTGCTGTTAGTCACGTCCCTGAAAAGCAAAGCTTAATGTCACTGGTGGGATACCTTTCTGACTTCCAGGATATGACTGCTGATATTAAGACCAGCTTAAGTGGACCAGTGTGAGGGGTCTATACCACAAAACATTTGGTGCTGAAAGATAAGCATGACTAAATTACTAAATGCTCTGCTAGAGGCATCTGTGTGCCAGAACCAAGGCATATATGAAGCTTGCCCTTTAATGTTTCTGTACACTTGCATGTCACAGGGGTAGAGTTTTCCTGGGACAGGTACCAGGACAGTTTCTGTGCTTGTTGTATTTCAGAAGTGTAGTAGGTCTTTATAGCACAGGATGAGTAAGAAATTGTGATATATGTTTTTGCAGCAGGCACACAGCTAGCAGTCCAATGGGTGGGTGGGTGAATAGCCTTGCAAATATGAATCGTGTGGTGGGAGTGAACGTTCCCATCTGATGATAGACACCTACCTAAATGGGGACCTCACTGAACTTTAATTAACTAAATATAATAGTTCTTTTAGCACAATAAAACAGTACATGAGCTGGTGAAACATAAAAGAGGAGGGTTAATGGAACACATTCCTATGAGTCAGTGACAATATCCAGCTAGTTATAGAGGGTAGGTTTGGGGGTTTTTTTCTTGGTGAGCTGTCTGGAAGCCCCTCCTCATCTGCATTTTTTTTGGCAGAAGCAGACCTTCCCAGGGTGAGAAAACAGGTTATATATTTTGTTAAAGTTAGAAAAATAGAAAAATAAATGAAGAAATCAATATATTTGTATTTGGCTAAATAATTCTAGTTCAGAATATTTATTTTTCTTGAAGTCTCATAGTTTAGACCTCATTTTCCAGGCAAGCGAGAGTGTATGATCCTGTTGTGTCTCAGCCCTGCTTCCACGTACTTTGGAAATTGTTCCCCATTTCAGCCAAGACTTAGATGAATTAGGAAATATCAAAGATGAAAGTTCTATTTTGTGAAAACTTGTCCAGGAGAAAAACTGGAGTCCTTGCTTTTATGAAGGAAAATTCACAGCATCGGGTAAACAGTTGATTGCCCCACTGGCCTCTTCTCTAAGTAAATCCAGAGCTTAGGAGAAGTGCTAAGGCTGGCTTTCTAAAGAAGGAAAATGGTAACGGTTGGCACAGGGAATACGGGCTTAAGTCATATGCAGAATTAGGAGTATTCTGGTGACAGGAGGATAGTGAAATCTGTCTCTGGAAAAATCTGCTCACCACGTAATTAGTTGTGTCCTCCCCTTTCCTTTAATCCCAGCTGGTGAAGACAGTTCTTACTTGGAGATAAAATTATATGCATGTCTCTTTTTCTTTTCTTTTTTTTTATTGGTGTTATCCCTACCTTACCATGGATCCTGTGGAGAAGAATTGAGCTCTGTATTCCAGAACAATTCCTTAAATCCTCCGTGGAATGATTTCCATCTCTAGTGTTTGTGCACCACACTGTGGTAGTGCTGTAAAAACAATGCAACAATAAGCATGTGAAGGAGTCTCAGTAGAAGATGATTAATTTATAAGCATGATTTTTTTTTTATTAAACTGTCTTATTTCCTAGCTAGCAATGACAATTTCCCCTTCCGATATCCCCTCTTAATTCTCTATGTCAGTTTTCACCTTGGAGTTCTCTGATATTAATTCCGAGGTCTTTGCTTAGCTGCTTTCTTAAGTGGACAGAGGGATGCTTTGTTGCATCTTATTCCTCTCTTGAGTGCCTGGAAGCAGAGAAAGTAAGAAGATTGAAGGCAGGTGAGTGCAAGGCGGTGGCAGGTTCTGTTTTCTCTCACCTGCACTGCTCCATGAGCTGCTCTTGTAGCTCTGTACTTGCTACTTGGCTGCAGAGCACTGGCCCAAGGTAGGACCCGCTCTGCCAGAGGCTTGCAGTGACAGCTTGATGAGATGCTTCTTCAGTCATTATGTGCAGAGAGAAACAGGGGAGGAGATTTAAAAAACAAACAAACAAACAAACCAAAACCAGGGTTGACTGCACCTGTCTACAAAACAAGACCGCAGGAATTGCCATGCCCTATTAGACCACTGGTCCATTGAGTCTTGTGTCCTAACTCAAATTCTGGCCAATGCCAGATGCTTCAAAGCGTGAAACAAGGCACTGTGCAGCAGGCAGCCATAGCAGCAGGAGGTGTGTCTATTAATAATCACTTGCTTATATTTTTTTTATTTCCTGCTTGTTTTTGCCTTGGAAGCCTAACTCATTAAATGAATTTCAGCACATTTCTTTCTCCTAACCTTTCCTCTGCTTCCAATAAGTTTGTTTCTCCTACTGCAATAGCAGTTTCCCAGTCATCTTTGCTAAGCAGTTGAAGGATTCACTCACAGGGAGAAATATGTGTTCTCTTAATAGTAGTTTATTTCTGTAGGGGTTGAAAGCTGAGGGAATTCGTCTGCATTTATATCTGCTCTTTGGCTGTGTGTAGTAACTTCTCAGGCAGGTCATGTACTCGTTCCACTGCTATCTGCTGTTTCTCTGTATATTTTCCTGCATTTTGCATTATCATTTGTTAAATACATTCCAACCTGCAATTTATCTTAGTCAGCAGATTTAGGACCTTTGTATCTCTCTGCACACCCAGCGAATTCAGAAATAAATCACTGCTCCTAGGGGTTGTTTTTAATGCAACAACTGTTTTAGAGAAAGTCAAGAGGGGCTTGGTCAATATCGTCTGGACTCTCTTGTGCAATAAAACATTTTCCACACGCTTTCCCAGGTGGCAAGAGAATCCTGATTCAATTCAGTTTTCTGGACTTCCTAGTTTTAATTTTTAATATGTATTTTTTTCATTGAATTCAAGCTCTACTGGTTAAATTTCATGTGTTGGAGATAATGCAGGCAGTACTCAAAATTATTTTTCTACCACTTATGTATTGATTTTTGTTGGCAGGTTTTACACAAAAAATACTCTTTCTGAAATGGTTTGTAGGTTAGATAATGCAGAATAAGCTAAGAAAACAAGAAACTGCATACAGCTCAAGTTTGTTAGGCAGAGTTTCTTAGACATTAAAAAACAGAACCTGTTTTTAATAAGATGTTTCATAAACTACATTGATTTCCTGAGGTGGAAACTCGTTAATATAAAATAAACATGTCTTCTCCTTAAAACCTGTCAAAAATAGGGTTCTTTGAAGTGAGGGGAAGTATTTGCATAAAGATCTAGGTCTCCCTCCTGCAACCATCTAAACAAGTGAAAACCTTTATGCATCCGAGTCTGGTCTTATGCAGGTGTGGAGGCAGAGATCCAGTGAGGTGAGTTATACTTGCTAGGCTTGCCTGCCTTACTTAACCGCTTACCTAACTACTAGGTGCTGGTGTAAATGGGCTACTTTGTTGCTCAGTGTAAACACTCGTGCCTCTGCGCTCTTCCGAGTCAAAACCAGAGCGCTTGTCACTGGCAGGGTTGTACCATCACCCTTGGCTTTGATGTCCCCCTTGGGTGCTGGGTGGGTGGGTGGCAGAGCTCCTCTTGTCACCACAAGTGGCATGTTTTGGAACCTTGACTGCAAACGCTTTGGAGCCAAGGCTGTTGGCCCATCAATTTGTATATTGCTCTCAACAGGACAAGTCCTCCGCAGTGATGGGAGTCACTGAGCACTCAGGTAATAATGCATAATAAATAATCACAGAGTAAAAAATTGCTGTGAGGCTTGTGTAAAATTGATTCAAATGGGAGGCAATTGTCACAATTTAGTTCAAAAACAAAGGCAGTGATTTTTAACAGAGCTGTAGCTATAATGCTTCATTATTGCAATCAAGTTTCTGTCAAGAGCTAAGGAAGATCAGGAGCTCACAGGGACCCCTCTTGATAAGGAAGTAACATTCACTTTTTGTTTGTGAAATTAGTCTACGGGTTTAACAAATTATAAATAATTGCTGAAATGAAAAATGATTGAATAATGCATTCAAGGGACAGTTTTCATATTAGTGAACTGATCTGGTATATGTTCAGGAGAATTCTCTGCCATGTTATTTAGCAGCAGGGATCAGAAATATTCATTTTCTCACAGTAAGATGCATCTAACGCTTTTCTTAATTTGGAGACAATTAAGACTGGAATGTGGAGGGACTGTTGCAGTGGAGTGACTCATGCCATACTTATTGGGGAACAATAGGATTACTTTGATTTCTGAAGCAAAGCTAAATCTCCAGACTACTTATTTTTAAATAACTGCAGACTATGTATGAATTGGGATAATCAGGTTCTAGAGATTTTTCTCTGTTATTGAACCAACAAAAAGCTGACACATCTATTTGCTGTGTCTGAACAAAATGAAGAAAAAACCAACAGCCTAGAGAAAATTACTTAAGTTTACCAGTACAATTGATGCTTGCATGTGTGTGTTAATATTCTCAGTGTGGTTTTTTGAGGTGCTCCCAGCGGCGGTAAATGAAGTATTTTCAGATGAGGCAGTGGGCAGATCGTTGCAGTTTGTGCTTCCTTATCACTTCATCAAAAGCACAGTCCTGATATGTACAGACAAACTCTGAAAGAAGGAAGATACTATCTTGCCAGTGTGCCTACCCTTACCTATTTGCTATGTTGCAAGACTACTATGGTAAATGCGAATTTAAAACACGTGGCATGCCTCTGCCTCCAGCTGGATGGACATACTTCTCTTCAGAGTTGTTTCTCTTCAGATAGGCACAAGACTTTCAAATAGTCATCTTTCTGTCTTATTGGCCTAAAAGGCACCATCTTATAAGTGTCTTTCCGGAAAGTCCGTTTGCTTAGACACCTACGGCAAGAGAATGTAGCTGAAAAAATGTGTCTATGCTTTTCAGGTTTTATAGCTTTATTGACTTAAACAAAATTTCACATGAAATTGTTCGTGTGGGCTTCAGTGCTAAAAATTTTGCAGAGAAAAGTTCTGATGTCACAAACAGATTTGGGGCAGAATTTGAGAGTCACTGAAATAGGAGACACTAGCAGAAATGCTCTATCATGTTGAAAATTGGAATGGGACTGTCTTGTGCAGCCTTTGTGGCTTTCTTAACTCATCTTCTTTTTGGGAGATATTTGTCCTTCACTGAACTTCAAGTGTAGTAGGAGACTATAAGGAAAGAAGGGGCCAGCTCTGTGCAGAGGAAGAATTATATAGAGATGTGAGGGCAGAGTATATGAACTGAGAGAGGTGAGAGGGCGAGCGTGAAAAAAACGAGTGTGACCTTGCTGTAGCTACTGCAAAAAAGGAAGATGAACTTTTCCTGGAGGCAGGGAGAGGAGAGGAGCAGGGAGAGTGGGACAAGGAATTTTAGTCATTTTAAAGGAAAGAATAGGCTTAGCAGTAGGAATAATGAGGAATGATCAGCTATGCAACCCAGAGACAGAGGTAGCTGTTAGGGAGAGGAGGCTGTACAGAGGTAGCTACAGGGAAAGAAAGATGGAGAGATAATTACACAGAAGTAAATCACAAAGCAATATGCCTGTATGAAGAATTTAAGAAAAACATCAGTAATAACTAAGATTTTTTTAATACATTTTCAGCTAGATTTCAGCTCAAATAGATTTAATTTAGATATTCACTTTTTCAAGGATCAGTGAGGAAGTTCTTTGCAAGGTCCTTCTGAGGAAGGAGTTTTGTGACATTTGCTAGGGAGTACAAGGATTTTCAGAAGATAGTGTTGCCTGTCTACAGTCAAACTTTCAAGAGAATCTGAAGTATTTTAAGGCATCAGTATAGCAGCCAGTGGCACGCTGCTTGAATTCTCAAAAAATTCAGACATCATTTTTGCAGAAGTAATGGCTGGACACTGAACACTTTTTGAAAGTGTGTCCTACTGTAGTCACAAGCATTTAAAAATCAGCTTCTTAATAAAAAAATCCTCTTTTCTTCTAATATTTCTGTCTTTTTTTCTTTTCTTTAGATTTATTAAAATAAAAGAATCTAAGAAAATAGCATCAATTTCTTCTAGTCACTTTTGACAAGGGCACTATAAATAGGGACTAATACCACATACCCAAATCCATATACTACCAGCAATAGGATATCTGGTGAAAAATTAATTCAGTGTGATCTCACAAAGATGTCTGAACTGATAAACTCTGAACACCGCAATTGGATTTAGAAGAATTGGGAATCCTTTGAAATCACAGGAGAGTCATTCAGTGCTCTTAAAGACCGTATCAGCAAAAGATCATGATAGAACAACAACAAAAGCTATGAGTTGCAGCAGCACTGGGATAACTTTGCTTAATAGGATTCCTTTTTATTTGTCTTACTATGCTGATCATTGTGATCCTAAATGTGGAGGAGCTTAGGAAAAGCAATTTATTTATCCAATTTCTTGGGGGGGNGGAAGCACAAGAAAAATACTAAAATTCAAAAACTAAAAATGTAGGGAGCTCATGACTCGGTTTGCATCCAGCTGTGAGCCATTACTCACATGAGTAGTCACACTGATTGCGGTGGATCTATTTGTGGAAGCTGGAGCTTATGCCTGGGAGCAGAGCCAGTAAACGGCATAGGAAACATAGGTACCAGTTTAGGGAGGCAGGCTGTAGCAGGGAAAGGCTGTTCTGCCTGCGTTGGAGGACGTGTAGGTCAGCATGGATATACTCCTACAATCTCACACTCTGGTGGCACTAACATGGATGAGGTATGAGGGCAGCTATCGCTTTGTTACCCTGAAGCCTCTGCTCTGCACTGCCTCCCTGGCCCAGGGACAACAGAAGCAGCAAGCAAGGGATTAGGATAGGGTTATTTGGATCCTGAGCGAACAAGAGCAACATAACAGAAGGGAGAGCAACAGAAGATGAAGGTTAAATTTCCAAGCTGGGTTTTCTTCGCCCCTCACTTAGCTGGTTATTCCACCAATGACCCTCTATCCCTTTCCCACTCTACTCCTTTTTCTCCACGCAGAGCCCCAGCTCTGCCTTTCCTAATTGAGTTTGCTTGAAGGATCTTTGGAAGGACAAAACTGAATTTGTAGCTGAGAAGCCTTGAGCCTTCTCATCTATAAAAGAAGGTGGGGGAAGCATCAAATTCAAAATCCAGCATTTAGTGATTCACATGTGAAATGAGTTTTATGGAAATGTCTTAACAGGGCTATGGCATAAAACTTGAAGATCTCAGCTAATAGCTCAAAGCCAAAAGAACAAGTCATGATGTGTTAAATCCCCTTGATGAAAACTACTTACCTATTTCAATTACAGAGATGTCTCATCAGGGGGCTGAAATACGATCTGGAACCTACTCCTCAAACTGTTTTTATGGTGGCAGAAATTTATGGTCAGTTCACAGAGAAGCAGTGTGACAGAAAAAGAGGGACTAAAAATGACCTTTGTCCTTGTTAAAATTTCCTCCTTGGATTTAGGACTTGAGGGTGTCTGTTTTTGCTAAATATGTAGAGTGTGGTGGGCAGCTATATTTATCTCAACTTTCACATGACTGTGGAAAACTGGAAGGATAACTGGCCTAACGGGTTTCTCTTTGACTTTCCTTTTTTCCCTTGGTATTCTTAATATTTCTTAAACAGTAATTTGTTTCTGATATAGGATTCAACTGAAGATTTAAAAGTGACATACAGCCAAATACAGTTGGAAGTTTTGGCCAGCTTCAAAGCGTCCCTGGGAAGCCAGTGCCTCATTCTAGGAAAACATCTTCATTCAATATAATATTTAGACAAATACTTATGTTTATGGTAAAATAAACATGGATTGGAGCAGGTGCTTCAGTGCTTTCATGGATCAGAGACTAATATCATAACAAGCACCTAATTCAAATTTCATTTCTTTTGTCTTTAAATGCTCAGAGTACATCTGCAGGGAATCCAGACAGTTATCAAATTCAGTTAATATGTAATTTAGTAAGATAGCAGCCACTTGACATAAATTTTGTGATTTTATTATATTTTTCTTACATCATCTGAACTGTTCTTGTTTATTGCTGGTTTTTTATTTCTCTGTCTACAAAGCTAAAGATAATCCAGGATTCAGTTCTGTTGTTTAAGGGCCAGTTTGGCATTCAAGACACCCAAGCTCAGTGCTCTGTCCCAGCTGTAGAAATCTTCTAAGCTTTCAGGTGAGTGGCTAGAATCACCAGCATATGTGGATCCTGTATTCACATTTTTGTAAGACCAAGGTGCCTAGACAGCTCCGCAAAAAACCATTGCTTAGCTTATTGGAGGTCTATGCTATTAGGAGTAAAACTGCTCAAACAAGATCTATTTGTGAGTGTGCCTCACCATATCTAATCCTGATAAAGATTTAGCTCTGATCGGCTGTGTTGCAACCCACAAAGAAAGGTTTCCTCCCCTGTCTTGCCTGTGTGGCCAAATCCACTGTGTGTCAAAGCAAATCTACCCGATGCTTTCTTACACAAAAGATGGCTGGTCATGGCAGACATACTGTCCTCTTTTTATTTTCCCTTACTACCAGGCTAAAAAACAACATCCCCTCTGGCTTCCTCCCTCCATTTTTCTGACCCAGTTACTAGCTAATTTTTCAATACCAACTGAACTATTTCTAGCATTGAAAGTGAGAGCCTCCGATCACTCCTGAATACCTGTCACTCCTTGCTAGAACACCTTCCTCAGAAGATAGAGAATACAGGTTCAAATAATCTTAAATTACATTCTCCCTATTTCTGTCTATAAACTTTCAAATGCCTGCAGATCTACCAGGCTGCACATCTGCTGAGCCCAGCAATCCCAGAATGTGTCAGATTTAATCTCTGTGGCAACCAGCACATCCAAGACACATTGAACTTGGAGCACATTTGCTCTAAGTTGTTCCTGAATCTACAGTGGCATTTGTCTGGCACTTTGGGGCATCCAGTCTTCCTGCTCATATGATCAAAATCCTCAGGTTCTGCTGGCTGGAAAAATAATTTGTCCGAAGAAAACCTAGTTCAGCTCAAAGGGAAAGGTATTCTGGGCATGCCAAAAGCCTGCCTTCCCATATACAAGGAGTTAGGTATGCAGAAGACTCTGAAAGCCTATATGGTGGACTTTGGCAGCTAACCATGCGGTCATTAAATACAGAGCAGCCATTACCACAGCCTCTACCTTGTGGCAAACAGCAGACCTGGACACCTAAATCCCAAAATGGTGGAGAGAGTCTTAATCCCAAATGGTGATCAGAGAGGAGTACTTCTCTGCAGCTCATCATAAAGCATCTGCATGTCTTGGAGAAGAGTCACTCTGTGTCTTTTGGGTTACTTAGATTAGGTGACTCCTTCAGCTAGCTGAGGGTGGTGAAAACCGATACATAGGTACCAATCTCTTCCAACACGCTGCATGCACTCCTCACCCTGAGCCAGGTATTGCAGTAAGTAGCGAAGAATCTAAAGGTTGGGAACTGCAGCATGGGGTTGGAATCTACGGCTTTATGGGTGGCTCAGCTGATCTTGTGCCTTTCATACAAAAGGAAGCAAGCTCACTTTTGTCTCCTTCATATACAACTTTGGTACTCATCAGATGCTTTTGGAAGTTGTGCTCCACCTTTTCTCTTTTGGTGGGAGACGACTTTCAGAGCAGCTCACCAAATGTCTTGTGCGGCTCTGCTCTGAAGTTCATAGCCTACAAATCGTAAGCAAAGATGACTTTTCTTAATGGATGCCCACACTAAAAGACAGTGAGGAGCTCGGGTGTTCCAGTAATGGAGATGATATAAGCATTGTAGACAAATTTATCTACATTATTTTATCTAAACTAGATAAAAGGTTTCAGACAAGATAGTGTGTTAGGATTTTGGAGTGCAGCATCATTAAATTTTGCAGTATGTGTTGATCAGAGTTGGAGAGCTCAATGATAGCAAAGGTATGTATTGGCTGAACTGGATATCCTCAGAAAAGTTTACTATTTGGGAGCAATTATTGCATGGAGTCGTGTACCTCATGCAAATGTGTGTGCTCCTATACGTGCCCTTGATTTCCACACACCAAATGGGGCTTTTTCCATGTAAACATAGTTGTGCTAAAGTCAGATGTAAACAACATCGCGTATCCTCATTAGTCATTTTAGACAGATGTGCATTTTTTAAATTCACTGCCATTTGTCTAAATGCATACTTATTAAAAATTCTAAAGAGTTCAATTTTTATTTTTCAAGAACAAATTAGAAATTCTTTTTGCAATTTTATGCACTGTGATACAGTATCTTTATGCATAAATACTTTTTTACTGATAGTTTTCTGGTTTTCATTACTCTAACCATTGCTATGTTCTAGAAACCATTTTCCCACCCTATGCTGCAACACAAGGCTGTTGAACCCAAGGATGGGCCATTTTACCACCTCTGGCTGTTCACTGAACATGCTTGGGTTAAAGCGGGTAAATATTCTAATTTCCATTCTGTTTTCCCTGATTGCTTTTCACATTTCTGAGGAGATGTTGTATTTGTGAATTCATGAAATGTTCTAAATATTATTAGAAATGCTTCTTAAGTGTTGTCAAGGTTAGGACAGAAATTACACCAGTCATATAGTTTTCAGTAAAAGTAAAAAGTATTTATCTCTCGTGCTTTGGTCCATATGAATTAAAGATGACGTGACTTTCTCAAATCAGCAAGAGACAGTACAGCCTAAAATAATGTGGTTTGAAACAAAATATTTAAATAATCGTTTGTCATTTTGGCCCCAGCTTTGCACACTTATGCATATATGTAACATTCAGTATATGCATATTAAGTAACTTTAGGTATGTATGCATGCATGTGTATACATAAATATGCATGTACACACATATATAAACACTCATATATAAATAGAAGTATTTGTAGGATTCTTTGAAAAATAATGTTAGTTTTCCTCTGGAACAGTTAATAATCTAGTTAGTTTTCCTCTGGAACAGTTAATAATCTATTTCAGATGGTTGTCTACTGAGATACTTAGGAGCAATGCTCTTCCATTTAGATTTTAAGAAGTACCTTAAGAAACCAGCATTTCCCAAAATTCTAATACAGCACTTATTTTTAAATACTTCTGTGGTAATAAGCTTTCTTTTTATGGGTTAGACATATATGACAATTTTTTTCCTATAGTTTTAGATTCCCTAGACTTATTTAAAATAATGAATGTAGTATTGAATATCATGCACTAAAATTTGTTATTTAAAATGTGATACATGATATACCCGTGAAACATTTTCCTGATGAGAGAAAAAATTACCAAGAGAAAATAAAAATTGTAAGTCACACATGAATTACCTGGAGAATGAAATTTCCTTCTGTTGTATAATAACTTTTATAAAGATAGTGGTCCCGCTGAAGATTTCATATTGCTAGCTCTAAAATACAGCTGCTTACATGAACTTATGACAACACAAAAATGTTGGAAGGGGAGTGAATTCACTCCTTGATAATGGTAAAGTTATTGAGCTAGGGCAACCATTTCTGTGTAGTATATATTGACCGAGGAAAAAAATGTGCTCTGGATGGTAAGCCGTTGGCTTCAGAGGGGATCTGGGTTTATTCATTCTGGCTGTTCTCCCAGAAATAGATGGTTGACCCAGAAGACACTCAAATCCAAGGTGTTTGGATAAAAAACCATTTTAAGCTGCAGACCTTGTTGATATCCTAGAGCTTGGTAAGGGGGAAGCCTTGATCAGTTAGCATGGTCCAAAGCGTGCCACCTCTTCCAGTGTGTATGGGCCGTGTCTGGCTTAATCTACCTCTCCCCATCCCGTAATGCCATGGGGCTGACTGACAGAGCAAGCAAGACTCTTCCTAGAGTGGCATAACACTTACGTATGTGTGTACGTTAGTGCTGCAGTCTGGGTCAGGAGCATGCTTTTGAATCAAATTCCCCCGTTACTCTCGCTTATTCACTTACATGATGAGCTTCAGTTCGTACCATGAAGCATCCTCAGAACACACAAACTGGATTCCCCTGACATGAAATTAAGCAGGAAGATGCCCTCCAGCATGCTATCAAGAGCTCAGCCCACAGGGCTATACTAGTTATCTCCAAGTAAAACCCACAGATATGCTTATAGTGTGAACTCTGCATCTTTGCCACCAACTGGGGTACTCGATAAATCTCCTACTGAGTTGCTCTACGCAGCCATGGTGTGCAGTTGTGTTGTAGGAGATGCATAAGCAGTGAATTAGCAGTATGGTCTTCCTGACAGTGTGGTATGCGGAGTATAGCAGGTACAGCATGCCCGAGTCCACTCTTAGACCAATGCAAGGCAGGATAGATGTGCCCTATTTGACTCAGAGCAACTAGTTTTCCAATTCTTTGCCATTTATCTTTTTTCATTCATTGTATTTTACTGGTATTTATGTGAGAGTGAGTACAAAAGCACTTGTAAAATGCCTACAGTGATACAGATTTGATCTCATCTGAGTCTTCTAGGCACCACTCTTATACAGATAAGATAATAATGATGTTAATAGCATCAGAGAACTCGTGACAAGGCACTGTAAATTTGGAACCAAAATATCTAATCCAGGGTATCTTCTCAATTACAATTTAGTTTACCACAGTAACATGAAACCACTATGTTTCTCAAACATCCTTCAGTTTGAGGGCTCTCTTCATGTAAAAGATAATTAGAGTCAAAGTTATCACCATTCTACATAGTTTAAAAGCTCCTTTTCCTCTCAATGTTCTTGTTAAAATTACCTTTGAGACAACGCTTTCCCCCTCATCCCAATAAACAATGATATAACAAGAAGAGCTGTTTCTTAACTGGAATGAAGTCTGTGGTGTTTTGAGGATGTTGAGTTTGGGGTGCTAATTTTTTTTTTCTTTAGTAAATATTTGGAGTTCCTCAATCCGGTTCTTATGCTACACATGTGGACTCTGGCAAGTTGAGAGCTATGGGGATAATTCTGATTTGAAACAGCCTTTTGGTAAACAGAAAAATGAGTGTATACCAATTTCAGAACCTCTCTATGTAGAATTACCAAAACAAACATCTTTGAAATTGGAAATGTGTTTACCCTGGCCCTTCAGCCTGGCAGAGCAATCTGGCTCCATGGAGTGGAAACTATGCATTTGAAACATCCCAGGCACTATAAAGGTTTGGAGACCAAATATAGAAAAGACTGTGAGCATTCTGGCTTGAAATACATAAGGAAGGGAAGGAAGAGCTAGCTGGATTCACAAGATAATGCGAGACCCTTCAGTTGTACAGGGTTAGTCACAAAGCCTTTCATTTTTTAATGCGAGCAACTAATGTAACTTCAGGAGTCTGGAATTCCATGAATGCTAAAGTAACACTAATCATTTTCCAGTGGCACTGTAAACATTGTAATGGAAACCGTAGTATGCTTTTGTCTGTACTACCTGTCTATCTACAGTAAAATAAGAGGCAGGACATTATTCTTTTTTAATTCGACAGTTATAAGTCTTGAAACTTTTTGGCAAAACAAAAATATTTTCTCTTAGGCTGTTTTCTATAACTTACATGATTAAAATAGAAGTTAAAATTACAAAGTTTAAAAATTAAAATATACACAGAAAAAAAATTAATATTTTGATGATCCCAAACTTTAATGATTAAATGGTTTTATAGGTCTTCTGAAAAGGTTATGGAAAATAGTAATAAACTGAAATAGGCCACATTAAGAAATTTTGTGCATTGTTAAAATACATGCCGCTTGGCAAGAGTTTTTAATGTACTGTGATTGTGTAGCGTTGACCACTATTTTACACACATAACGGGCCAGAGCTGACTGAAAATAGTTTATCTTAATATTATCTATGGACTTAGTGCTTAAGCATACCATTGCTATATTCAGTGTATTTATAGGGGTCCTAAGAAGCAGGTAATTAGTGCATTGCAATTTTATTTCCAACTTCAACTAGCAATGAGAGTCTGTGAGCCAAGTTCACAGATGGCATAGTCAACTTTAACTCCACTGATTTCTATTGTACTGTCCTTATTTAATCCACCAATTATTTCAGAATTAAACATTATTTCAGAGTTAAATCTATCATTTCATCTTTTCCTTTTCTAATCCTGAACCATTCTAGCCAGTGCTGTCTAACCTATTTGTAGTTATAGTCTGGACTGTATTCAAGGTAAAACTGTGAGCTGGTTATATTTCTCTCCAAATATATTTAGGCACAGCAGAAAATTACAGGCCTCCCAAAGTTGTGTATATCTTAGCAGGTTACGCTACACAATGGAGAGGCTCAGTGCAGAAAAGCAGATGGTGCTGAGGATCCAGCACACACACTGTAGGCATTCTTGCATTTTCCTTTGGACTAGCTCTAGATTGATGCCATTGACTGAACACCCAGTCATGGCTGAAGCATGTAAGGAGAGCTCACAAAGAGCATCCTTTGGTTTAGCTTGATCTGAGAGGAACCAGTTTGTGCACTCTGATGCGTTTTGTGATGCAGACCAAGGCATGGTGAATAGGAACAACCAAAATTTAATTGCTGGTCTGAACTGAAAATTTTCTGAACTGAAATGTTCTTTTCTGAAAATGAGTTAAACTGAAATGCTAATGTAGAGGCATTCTGTAAAAGATACTCAAAGTCATTCAGAGCCGGGATAGCAGTTTAGATAATCTCATCTTTCAGCAGTCTTGTTTCAAGTCAGAATCACACAGCCTAACTTCTATGTATCGGTGAGGGGTAACCCATGACCCAGGAATTCCTTACAAACTACTCTCATTATCTTCCCCTTTTTTTTGTTTTACTATGTCCAGGCATACCTCCCCTTAGAGAAGGAAAGCTGCACTGATTTGAGGG
>VYZV01013169.1:10539-22401 GCA_013401275.1 Pandion haliaetus
ATCACTCTCAGTATTCTACAAGCAGTGGAGGACACTACTTATAATTTACTGAATATGACGAAAAAGAGTGCATACCTGACATCTGACTTTTGTTGAAAATTTGAAATGAAGTCAACTAGATCAGTCAGCATATCGATATTTTTATTTAATCTCTTCTTTAATAGAAAATTATTTTCTGTATCTCTGCATTTAAACAGTAACTATCTTGTTGCATAATAATACAAGTTTTATCTCACACTGTAAAATGATTGATAGTCTAACCACTGCACGCAAAATGTGTTTGCCTGCAGACACCATCTTCCAGCCTCCGTTACGTATATTCAGGTAGCAACACTGCCTTTAAAATCTGATGATGTCAAGACATTTTGGTTCTGCTTCTACTCCTGCCTTTTTGTTACCTTCTTGCTCTCTGGTAGATACAGGCTACACTGGTGATTCTACAATTGAGTCACATCACATTTGTGTCAGATGTGGACATATTAGATCATGACAGAAGACATTTTGACATTATCCTTCTAAAAATTTAATTGAACTATAGACTCAAACATGAGATTTTGGAGCTAGGGACTCGCATTTCACAACGGTGAGATACATATGGGAACACAGGGAGAAAAAGCCATGTTATTGCCACACACATTCCTGGGGTTTGAACCACCAGATTTTTTTTTCTGCCAGCTTGTGTATGAAAAAGTGAAATAATTCAGATTTTCTGATTGAGACTAGTATGCTTTTTGTCAAAATATCCAGGCATTTCTTTGGCAGAGTTATTCAGAGAAACTCTCTCTGGCCCCTCAAAGACATCAGTGACAGGATATACATATCTCCTTAGGTATTGAAGTCTGAACTCACCACCCTGAGGTCCCTTACCAGTCAAAGGAAAGAAAGACATGTCCTGAAGGAATTAATCTCATCATAAAACAGATGTCGAAAGTAAATCTTAAGGATCACTCTTTAGACACTCTGCTTTAAGACATCAAAAGTTACACAAGATAAATCCCACCCAAATCGACAGAGTCCAAACGTAACACACTGGTAAAGGAAGTGCTTTCGGGAACAATTTAGGTTTTATAGTTTTGTTTTCATCTGCTTCCTTCTTTTTCAAAAGGTAGATTTGAGAAAAAGCATGTAAGTTAACATTTCTATGAGCTACAAGGTATTTAAATGTAACAAATCATTTTCCATAATCCCTAGATAGAAATTAGAAGTTAACTGAAACTAAAAATCAGTCAATTTGTCGAAAAGTTCAAATAAAATCCTATACTGTCTTTGTTTCTTTGGTATTGGATGCCACAGTAAGGGAGAACGACTGTGCCTCTCAGAGGAAAAATGCTAACATCAACAGTATGTGTATGTCAATAACTATCTTGTAAAGGAAGAAAATACAGGGACCTCTAATCACATCTAATCATTGTTCCGAGCAACAGTTTGGGTTTTTTTCCCCTCTGTGTTTCTAATGTTTCTTATATTCACTTATCACATATGCTGTCAAATAATGAATTCTTTCTGGCAACTGACAATTTAAAAGAAAAGTATACTACAAAAAAGACAGTCTCATTGGTTTCCATAAATTCATATGGGCTATGAACAATTAGGACAGTTCTAAAAAAAGATTAATGGATAATTGTCATAAGCCCTAACTCTCACAATTACTTTACAGGATGTCTTTGGGATAAAGTAAATACAAAGATTGGCATAATAGTTGTATAATTTACTATTTCCATTTTATAAAAGATCAGATACATTGTTTCTGTATTTGATGGAAACAAGTGTAGAAGTATATACTGTACTCATTTTTAAACTGAAAATATATCATGTAACAACAGTGCATTACCAAAATTCAAGGTAAGCAACCATAATTATAGTGTCATCAGAGCTACATAAAGCATTATCAGATAAAATTTGGGTGCATCTATCTATTGTTATAAGTAAACACACTACTTTAGGTATCAAGAATCATTAAGAGTCTGAACTAAAGATGGCAAGAGAAAAAAACAGCACCCTGATTTGTCAGTATGCCTAGTGAGACAAGGAGGGTTCTCTACAGCAACAGCATTGTAAGAATGAATAAATAGCCATAAAGTTGGCTTGTACTGCTTGGAAGCTCGCAGATGGTGGATGAATTCATGTCTGCCACGTTTTTATAATACAATGGCTTTTACATATTGCTGCCAGATGGAACATAGTTTTGCATCTTGAATATAAATCTCCAAGAAATACAACTTCCTTCAATGTGTTCCCTGTATTTGAAACAAAAGCAAATTCAGAGGCAGGTTTGGGAGGCTAAAGTAGATTTAAGGATATCTGAGAGAATATAAATTAAATCCTCAAGGGCGTCCTTGTTATAACTCAGTTCAAAATAATGGAGTTACCCATGTGTTCTGTATTTTTTTTAGGAAAAAACAGGAAAGGTATCATATAGACTTCTACAGGAAAAACTAAATGTCATCTATCAAATGCAAAATACATCCTAGGCAGGTCCAGAAGACCTTTCAATCGAACTCACTAGTAGTTTGGCAAAACTTTTGCATAACATTTATTCTTGCTTCGATAAAAAGAGATATCTATCCCACAAGATCAGATCATAAAAGTATAGTGCATGAAGCATAAATGCATTTAATCTTTGCTGATATTGTGCTTCTGTATCTATACCACAGAAGCACCTTGCCATTCTCCTTGTGTTAAATGATACCTAAAAAGACCTACTATCTAATTCAGACCTGATTACACCAGTCTTTATATAGATGTGCTTTCTCAAACTATCAAGAAAGTACAGATTTTTTTTCTTTTATATGTGCTTACCCATGACACCTGGCTTTCTCCTGTGCGCCTGGTCTTTGTTTCTAATCCTAGCTGGTATTGCTAAGAAACGAATAACTGATAGCAATGAAGTGAACTATATGACTGTAGGGGAGAATAATTTCCCATTCAATGATTTCTCACAAAGTCTGATCTGATGACAAACTTGAGTTGACTTCTCTCAGACAGCCTCAAGCATTGTTTACATGAAGATAATTCTTTGTGTGAACCCATTAGGCTTTTATGACAGTTATAATCAAATATGATTGGGAAACCTTCTGGCTTACTTGGATCCATACTTACATTGTGCTTTGTGAGGTTGGAAATGTTACTTGCTATTGCTTGTAGCCAGTCAATACAGTCTTCAGCAGAGAGACACTGAATTATTCCACTGCAAACCCCATCCACAGCAATTACTTGGAACGCATTTTGCCTATAGACATGTCATAACAGATCAGGTCAGAAGAAAATTTCATCTGTTCTAGCATATCATCTTAAAAATACTTGCAGAAATGCTTTTCTTTCAACTACAACGAAGGTCAGCCACTGAACACTGATAAATTGCTGGGTTTCCTGTTTTACAAATACCTGACATATTAAAACAATCATGCTAAAAGGTCAACTCAGACTATATGAAGTTTCCATAAAGCTATAAAAAAATTCCATAGACTAGCTCCACAGAATCTTGACCAACACTGTGTGACTTCAGAAGCTAAACAACTGAAATAGCTGACGTGTACCAAAGAGTTAATACTTTAATACTGCAGATTACAGAGAAGGAAAGTGTGCACTGGACATGGTGAGCAACCGTTTGTGAAATTCAGTGGAACACCAGTACCTTTTTCTCAACAACTTTTGTATCATTTTTCTAATATACTGTTTAAACACAGTAAGATTCCTGTCTGGATAACCCTTGTTGGCTGCTCTTGGTTATAAAATTTTGATCCTCTTCTAAACTACTGATAGAAAAGCTGGAGAATTCAAAATCGATCAGGTAGCATTAATGCTTTTTCCAATTGCATTTCTGAATATAGGATCATTAGCGAATTACACTGGAATGCCAAGATATCCAATGACAAAAACAGTGGTCACCTGGGGTGCCTGCACCAGTCTGGGCACCTACACAATAATCTGTCATGCATTATAGACTGCCTTTCCACAGCTGAGTGCTGAACAGTTACAGAACAAGAGAAAACTTTCAGATACTAAAACAGTAGCAGACCTAATTTCTCCAGTAAATAGCCTTCTTGACTAACAGCCTTTGAAAGGCTCATAGGTCTTTGGCTTCAGAACCAAAAAAAACTCAATATTAATCTATATCCCAGAGTCAGAGATTACTAAACATACAGAGAATACCAAGTTCCACTGCTGGCATTCTGCTATAAACCCATCCATTAGTGATCAACTGGCATGGGGAATACTGGCTGGAAAACTGCCCAGCAGAAAAAGACCTGGGGGTGCTGGTTGACAGCCGGCTGAATATGAGCCAGCAGTGTGCTCAGGCAGCCAAGAAGGCCAACGGCATCCTGGCCTGTATCAGAAACAGTGTGGCCAGCAGGAGCAGGGGAGTGATCGTCCCCCTGTACTCGGCACTGGTGAGGCCGCACCTTGAGTCCTGTGTTCAGTTTTGGGCCCCTCACTACAGGAAAGACATTGAGGTGCTGGAGCGTGTCCAGAGAAGGCCAATGACGCTGGTGAGGGGCCTGGAGCACAAGTCTGATGAGGAGCGGCTGAGGGAAGTGGGGTTGTTTAGCCTGGAGAAAAGGAGGCTGAGGGGAGACCTTCTTGCTCTCTCCAACTACCTGAAAGGAGGTTGGAGTGAGGTGGGTGCTGGTCTCTTCTGTCAGGTGGCTGGTGATAGGATGAGAGGAAATGGTCTAAAGTTGCGGCAGGGGAGGTTTAGATTGGATATTAGGAAAAAATTCTTCACCAAAAGGGTTGTTAAGCAGTGGAACAGGCTGCCCAGGGAAGTGGTTGAGTCACCATCCCTGGAGGTATTCAAAAAGTGCGTAGACAAGGCACTTCAGGACATGGTTTAGTGGGCGTGGTTGATGTTGGACTCGATGATCTTAATGGTCTTTTCCAACCTAAATGATTCAATGATTCTATGATTCCATGAATTCATGGTTTAAAACTAAGTACATCATTCAGGTTCTTTGAGAATGGCTCAAAGTGAGTATTATCTTCAGTGTAAAACTGTCACTGATGACAGTTTCTGACATTTCAAGACAGCTATCCATTCTGCAATGTTTTGGGTTTTTTTTACCTGTTGAAATTTGATTCTAGTTTTATAGAATGTAGAGCTGTTATCTATCTCTACCCTAAAGGTCTTTGCTGCATCTGCATCAAGAGACAAGAGACATCTGTGTCAAGGCTTCAGTGAGGAGAAGCATTAAAAATTAATTAGAGCCATGCCTTTGCTTTGAGACTGACATCATGAGAACTAGCTCTTACAGGAGGATAAAGTTTATATATCCTAACATGATCATGCAGACACCAGTGGCTTATCTAAATCCATCAACTAACTTACCAGTTTAGTTGCCTTTTCACATGGGTAGTGATTTTTCTTTAAAATCCCAAAGGTACAAATTGAGAGCTACTTCTTTCAATGTCTCATTTTCACAATAATTCAGGTAAAGTTTTTGAGAAAGATTTATTTAGTGCATCTTCAGGTAATGTAGCTAACATTTATCTACTATATCTTTTATTTTAAATGGCTATAAATATAAATAGTAAATTCTTGCAGCATAAAATTCTAAATAAATCTTTACATAAAGAGCATACATGATGCTCAAATTTGTTGATTACCTCTTTCAAAAAAAATAGCTTTATTTTCAGGACTCCCCTTCTTTCTACTCAGCCTATTGTAAAGGAAAGTAGGAATACAAGGAATCTATTAATGTGTGACACTAACCTGCACAAGGAAAGAAAACCCAGTATGTTCCAGATTCAATCCTGATGCACAAATCTCCCTTACAATACCAACACAGCGAATCTGATGCATTCGGGGCATCAGACTGTTCCTAGGTGTTTGTTCTATGTACATACAAAACCATTCACGCAGAATGTTGTTGCCCAAGTGTCAATAAGCACAGACTATAAGAATGCATGGCTACCTAATGAATTACTTCTGAATGTGTCTGGGCAGTAGATATCCTTAGCCTTAGATTATTGTAATAGTATTTTATTGAATTAGTCTACCAGCCAGAGTCCATATTACCACATAAACCTGAAAAAATAATGTATTAAATATGTGTTTTGTATTAAATAGAACAAATAGTAGATTAATCACTTTACAATACAGCAAAAAAATTAAGATCAGATGAATCCTTATTCAACTGTGCATCTCAGGTTCTTTGCCTTCTGGAACTCAAGAGTTGTATTTGAAATTAATAAGCTTTCCAAGATTAACCTGAATGCCGTCTGGAATTTTATATGTATACCCTCTGGAATTCATGCATCTCAAGCATCCCACTAGAAAAGCTAGAATTGATTATGAGGCATAATAGTGTCTGTGATAATGATATGATGCATTTCTGTGCCAGTCTTTTCAAACTCTGAAACATAAAATTTACTAGGCTTTATATAATGAAAACAGCCTTATAAATATTAACTACAGAAAAAGTAATGAATTAAATTCCATTTAATGTTGCTTATTATACTATTTTCAATATCCTTTCCTTAATGTTGCTCTTTATAGCAGTCTCTTTGAAAATTTTTCTACCTTTCTCTCATAACAAATTTTGAGAGGGAGTCACATTTTAAAATGTTTACACTAATTTAAAAGACATATAAACTGTCTTGGTAGCAACATAAAATGTTGGTTCTATGCTTTTTTGAAGAAACCCCCACTTCCTCATATTTATACTGCATTTTTGTTTCCTTTAAGTACTCGTACTTCCTCATGTTAGACAGCATAGAAGGACACAAGGAGAAAATTATCAGAGTAGTTATTCAAGGTTTGAGTATGAATTCAGGTATTTTGTTTTACATGAGTATACTTTTAAATTTATTTTCTGGGAATTCAAATCTCAGTAATATCATTACTACCTAAACATCTTTCTCTGTAATGTACAAGTTCTATGCTGTGCAATTTAAGCTTGTGTTTTATTGATGCAGAAGACTGAATTTTAAAACCCTAGATCTATGAATAGTTGAATATCTCCTAATTTTCCATGTGGGTAGTTCTATTCAATTCAGTATCTTATCTGAAGTATTCAGCAGAACAGATCTCAGATTTGACTGTTATTATTTTGGGCCCTTTATGCTTCATGCTCTTAATTATTTCTATTTCAACCATTGTTAAACATTGAGCTGAAGGTTTTCACAGAATTTAATGAAAAAACTCCTGCCTCTGTGTTGACTATATCCCGTTCCTTTTCAGTTCAGCCAATAAGCTCTTGTAGACTTTGGTTTACACCTTGACTCCCTGGGCCAGTCACTGTTCCTCAATAGAACAAGGATCACGCAGCCAAGTAAATATGATTTTGCTATTACCAGCCAAAAGCTGCAGGCTGTTTTTAGCTTCACAATTATCTAGTGGTGAAACAACTATTGCTTAACCTGCTTTAATTTCAGCTCTGTGAATAGGAAAAAGGCTGACAGACCTAGGTAGTGTACTTCTAAGGAACAACAGCCCTTAGAATTAACTGAGGCCATGGAGGGGTTTTGTGCAACTTTCAAATGTTTGCTGAGAACCAATGAGAAGGAAGCAGGCTGTGATAAGAAACAACAAAATTCACCCCATGCAAACCCCAAACTGAGGTTGAAGAACATTCCTCTTCCCCTAGTTTCCGGTGGAGATCATAAATCCATCCTTGGGGGAGATCATAAATCCACCCCTGGGGGCAGATGGTATCACTTGACTGTAGGACCCATAGAAACACTGGAAGAGTGAACATAACAATGGAGATACTGGGGAGGTTTTTTCACAAAACAGTCTTTCCAGAAATACTAATGAAGCTTTTCTGTATTAATTAGGTAATTTTACATGTGTTTGAATGGAGGAATGGGAAATTTTAAACTGCTAATGCCTGATGAGCCATCAGGGTATAGCATTAACACACTATTCTTCCCAGACTCACACATCTAAGCTGGCAGACAAGAAGACTACACAGGGAAGCCAGAGTTTATTTCAGTTAGTAAGGCCTCACAGCCTCACAAAGGATAGGTCCTTTGTGCTTGTTTTAAGACTTAATGTTTGTGATGGGTTAGAAGAAGAAGTAATGAAGAAATATGCTCTATAACTGTAGACAGCTGTCTTCCAGTTAATGACTTACGTGTTGGAACTCACAGAATTTTTTTTAGTATTAGAACTTCATTCTTATATATACAGATGATAAATTAATCCACACGATACCTAGGTATTTAAACCTTTTAACAAGTATGATCTTATATTATACTATGCCTTGTTGGATTTTGTAGTACTTTCTTTTATATTTAAATGCATAACACTTGAAAAACACTAATCATTGCAAAATATTCTTGTCTTCCTTTCTGATTTCCTGTGATTTACTAGGCTAACATTAAATTAAACAACGATAAGTTGTAGGTCTATATGATGCAATAAATTTAAACCTGACTGTGAGCTTTAGGCAGCTTCCCCAGTGATCGGGAGACAAAATGGCAATGAAATTCAATGTTAGTCAATGCAAACTAACACATATGGGAAAAAATAACTTTAGCTATATGTAAGCAACAAAGAACCTTACTGTAGCTATAAACATTGAGGAAAGAAATGCAAGAGTTACTACAGACAATTCTCTTAAAACCATCACCTTAGTGCTCAGTGACAGTCAGAAGGTTACTACGAAGTATTAGACAAGCACAGAGAAAAATATGGAAAACATCGTTATGTCTTAATATAAATCAAGAAGGATCCTCTGCAGTCCTGATCACCTTGTGTCATAGAAGATATATTAGAATTACAAAAGAAACAGAGAGATTAACAAGGATAATCAGAGCTATGGAAGGGTTTCCCTAAAAGGAGATAACAATAGGGATCCTTCAAACTGCAAAACAGAAGACAGTTATCTGAAGTTATAAAAATGTAAATCAAGAATGCTTATTTAGCATTTCCCTTGATACAGGAGCCAGGGCCCAGAGTCCACCCTCCTCCCCCACCCTGGGTGCCCGGCTGCCTGTGCTTGAGGCCAGCTCTGCCATGGCGTGGCCATGGGATGTGGGATCAGGCTGCTGTGAAAGAGCTTTGGTGGGGGGGCCTGCCTCTCCCTTCACTCAGGAACTGTGTATCAGCTCAGGCTTTCACTCTTGGTCCTCACCTGAGTTTGGTTGCAGCTATGCCTGTGTCTGGACACATATCACCCACTGATTCAGACCTGACCTGTGGGCTGATTTCTGAGCCTGACCTGAGCCCCACATCAACATGATGGACTCATCTGAAGAGCACATCTAGGCCTGCTCTGCTCCTCCACCAGGGGCAGCGGGACGGGGCCCTTGTCTGCATGGACACTGCCTCGTCCAGCCTCACTGCCACCCTCTCTGCTCTTGGCTTGCCTTCCCCATGAGGCAGTCAGCCCTTGTTGCTCCCGAACAAGATTATTTCACCCAATGAAGTTATCAGGTGAGAGATTTAACACAAACAAAAGGAAGTACATTTTAAAAACGTAGTTACATTGCAGGGCTCAATGCCACAGTGCATTACAAAAACCAAAGACACTAAAAAAAAACCCAGCTTATAAAGAAGCTTTTGAAGACAGGAGCATTAGCAGTTATTAAATATGATGACCTATGTGCAATCTCAAACTGAGAAACATGCTGACCACTAGATGCAAGTGGGAAGATCACATGTCTTCCCCACATACCTGGTCCTGGCTGACATCAGAGCAGAATATGGGCCGAGATGGACCTAGAGAGACCTTTAAGAAAGCTCCTACGTTTCAGGTCTCTGACAGCTGTGGTGGAAATAATAATGCCATTCCTCTAACAAGGCAACTCCCTAAGGCTTGTATCTGTCAAACAAGAAGCCAAGTTTCAACTTTCTGAACTTCTTTACCTGCACAAATCTGATCCTGGAAGGTACTGGGAAAACCGTGAATGAAGAAGTGGAATTAATCGGAGATCACACCACCTTTTTTCCCACCTAAGTCCTGGGGATGCTGGCCATGAGGAACATGATAATGTATCCTGAAAAACATTAAAAGGTCCTTCTCAGTTTTGGGCTTCATTGTAAGTACTCAGCAGATTGGGAAAGAGAGAGATAGACTTCAAAGACTTTATATTTCATTTGGCATTGTGTTCCACTTTCCCCAAATCATTTGGCATCAGTTTTACCTAGCACTGGAGAGATTCTGAACTTTTTCTCACAAGTAAAAGAAATCTATATAAACCTCAACATCAATATGCTTGGAGGAAGTGTGAGGAACAGTATTTTAAAAACCCAGGGAAAACAGATTGTGTCCTTTTTTTGAAATGACTAGTCATGAATAGCAGTGAATATGTACTACGTATCACATCATCAGCTACTAGTTTTATACTTGTAGCCTGAATTAAAGTGATCTCTAAATTATTCACTACACAACTGTAATTCAGTTGTTTCCTGTGGCACCGTACACATTTACATATATGTCTATTCCATTGACTTCACCTCAAAACCTGGTAATTGTGAATGGGATTTAACCTGTGATGAAAATTGTTTAGTCAAAACTACATGCTTATGATGAATAGTTTAATTTTACCTATTTACACAAGACATAACAAATGAAAATTGAACTTTATCATGCCTATGTTCATATCTACAAAGAATGAGTATTCAAATATCTACAGTCTAATTTCACCAGTATTTCTACAGTATGTAGACTTGAATGAGAAATGCTTATAAAAAGTGAAATAATCAAAATTTATTTTAAAAATTCCAACACCTCTTCCTTTCTTTATAAAATGCTTTACAAAACAGTGCTGGTGATGATGTTATTTTTCTGAAGCAGCAGGATTCTCACTGAAGTGTATGTAGTACTTTTAGTATAGCAGTAAAATTGTACCTGCCGATCCTGCATCATTTACAGTTTTTTAATGCCAGACTTCCTATTTCTTCTCACCTGTATCTTCTATTAAATAAATATTACAAAAATTAAGTACACCTTGGTTTTTTTCTAGATTGTGATTTTTGTGTAAGATCTATGGAATTATAAATCTTTGACAATCTGAACTTTACTTTTACATATATGTTCATATATCTTTTATGTATATAAAATAAAAGATCACTATGAACATCAATTTAGCTGAACAGCAGGATTATGATAAGTACATTCACTTATTTAAAACATTGAATTTCTGGTGAAACATTCTGTAGATTCAATCCAAATAAATAAATGATTGGCTAGGAAGACTAAGCTAGGATGTTGTTTTGAACATTGTCTAGCATTGTTAACATTTTCTGTCTGCTTTCAGGAACCTTTTTTCAGCTGTGATTAAACTTGAGGAAAAAGCTGGAATGTGGCAAAAAGTTTAGATGCAAACTGTAGGTCTAGATCTGGCTGCAACACAAATGTTAACCCTATCTTTAGCCTGCATAACTCTTAATTGTTGACAAAAGACCAAAACCAGTCCAGTCTACTCCAAATTCTGAGTCAGAAGGCTCCTTCATGTGAATCACCAAGGCTATAAATTAAGAAATAGACTATGTCCATAAGTCATAATGCATTCTAGAGAATATTCTGAGAAAAAGGAAGGAACATGACATAAGAGTTGTGCATAATTTAGGAATTCATACAGAGGTCTCATTTGGGTTTATGAAGCTTTCTATTCCCATTAGAAGAGGACATCTGAGATAAGAACCCCATCCTGGTCTTCAGCAGAAAAATTTAATTTAGGGTGAATTATAGCCTCATGTTGCCTGATTACATTATTTAAACTGAGAGAAAAAGACTTGGTTTCAGTAAATTATTATCAGTTCAAATAGAAACAGTAGCTAATTCAGATCAGTTTCAACACCTGCAGAAATAGGATTCACAAATGGAAGCATGGTTTTTATCCTAAAAGCAAAGTTAGAAATGAATTGACTAGCAAAATAAGTTTAGGATCTGTTGCAATAGCTTTTCTACATGC
>VYZV01013170.1:262-16998 GCA_013401275.1 Pandion haliaetus
ATTCAGCCTCCCCTTTCTAGTGAATATAGGCCAGAGTACTGATGATGGGAGAATGGAAGAATACATTCCAGCTAATTTAGTCTATCATTTATTGAATAAGAAGTATTATTTTATTCTTTGATATGACTTAAAAGGACTTAATTACCCTCTGCTCATATTTAAAATCCTCTTGATTCCTTACAAAGAAATAATACCTTTCTGCATAAGGATGGAATATTTAGCCAGATCAAATGTAAAAAAAAAAGCCCTGAGTTTCATCACAAGCTGTTAAAGCTATTATTTTCTACTAGGTGACACCCCGTTTAACATAGACCATATTGTTAATAGTTATGGGATTTTATTGAATTAATGAGACTGTTATCATGTAGTAGAATGTCTTGCTGAGTTAATTGAAACTGCAGAGATTATATAAATGGTATTAATGAACTTTGACTGCCTGATGCCTCAGCTTTAATAAAGACTGCTTGGTGGGCTAAATGAACATAGGCAGATAAAAGAACAGGTTCAATTTTGCGAGCCTACAGGCTGTTGACAAAGAAAACTTCTTTACCTCTGTTTTCAACTGGTGTGCATCAGTAGTGCAGTAATTCCACTAAGGGGTTGCCACAGGACTAAGGGGAGAGGTGAAGTGCAGAAAATCAAATAAATCTGGATCATGAAAAACGGTTGATTTAACCTCTCTGAAGTGTGTTCAGTATATCACCCAAGTCTCGTGGTGCTGTGCCAAGTCCACAAAATAGCAAATAATTGTGGTTTTCCTCTCTTGTTGTGGATATGTGTCACTTTCATTAGGAGCTGTTCTTTTTTCTTACCTCATTTTAAAAGGGTGGTTTTGTTTGTTTGTTTAAATTAATTCTCCTGTTAGCTTATTAGTAACAATCTTGCTTTTTTGTCCCCATGTCCCTCTCTTTTTACATAACATTTCTTTCATGTCCATCAGTACCCTTCTCTGAATTAGCTAATAGGAAATAGAGTTTGTGGTGGTGACGGGGTATGTTTTTTTGACTCTTTTAGCAAATATGTACGTTGCAGTCAATCTTCTGTCCTACCATTTTTATAGGTTCTGTTTTTACCATTGACTCAAGCCCCAGTTTGCCGTAATAATTTCCACTACATCAAAGCCTAGCATACTTTCTTGAAAATAACAGTTACTATTAATTCATCAATAACAGATCACCTCCAAGCTGCTCCTTCTACAGTGACCTGAATAGAAAGCCCAAATTAAGGAGTTTGTCTTCATATTCAGTATCCATCATGGGACTTGTCCTGTTGTTCTCTATGAGAATTCCTCTGTCTCATTTGTATGACCACATACAAGAGCTACATTTGCTATTGGAATTGTAACACTTGGCCAATAAATGAAAACTTATACTTCTGTCTGTCAGTATGGGTACAGGACCCAGTGTTTCCCTTTCAAAATATTTGGAAAAAGTTATAGATCCTTGACAATTTGCATGCTTATAAATGTAAATAAAGTGTATGTGAAGTTTACAACATTTTGCTGAAACTATTACATGGCATCAGCACATAGTCTTACAAGAAGCAATCAATAATGTTTGTTTAATATGCATATATACATTGAAAGTTGTCTTTGTAGTAGGGTTTGTGGATTTTTGACCAGCGTGTAGTAACATTTTATTTGATGAGGAAAAAGATATTTCTATCCCTGGTCAAATGGAGTAGAATGTTGTGAAGCTGTATTGCAGATTTTAAAGACAGAATCCTCACTGGGATCGTTGAATTTTTAAATAGCAGCTGTAAATATAAAATCTAAAGAGAATAGTATATTGTACTTAAATGTAAAAATTACTCTTAGCGTTCTTCTCTAAGACTGGTGCCAAAATCCTGGTCCTAGTTACACTGAAAAGAAATAGTGACGATTAAGCTAAATCACTAGGCTAACTATTGTTCACTCATGATTTGATTGCCCTTAGAGAAGTCAATACAATTTCGAAATGCATTGATTTACTTTTTATTGTAGAAATGCTATTATTTCTGGTTTTCTTTCTAAACCATAGACTGTATTATGAAATCAATATTTTGTTGTAGCTGGGAAGTGTCATAAAATTATCTGAGCTCTGTCAACTTATTTATTAACACTAAAGAGTTTCAGTAAACTGCAGCATTGAAAAAATATGTGTATGCATATTACACTGGTGGCTTTTCTTGCCAAGCTAAAAATCTCTAAACATTTGAAGTACTCTTGTAACTGAAAGATCAGAGGTATCTTTTTGAAATCCTGATATTTAATCATCTGTTTGTTTTGGTTTTGTTGTATGTGGGCAGCCACATTATGATTCTACTTTATTATAAAGTTGATAGATTATTATGTTGGAAGAATGTATGATGTGCTTTCATCTTTTATAACTAATTCTTATTTTATATCCTCTTTCTTTTTCTTCAGCTTATATGTTTACAGCTTAGGTGGTAGTTTTATTAGATAGTCAAGTTTTTGGCATTTCCATTTCTCTTATTTCATGTTAGTATATCAGGGCGAATAAAAGATTAGATGTGGAGCTGTTAATTAACTGAGGGCTGTGAGTATGTATGAAAGTACAACCCAGGTTATCTACAGTTTATTTAAATATTTTTGCCACTTATATTTGTTGTCTAATCCTGGACCTATCTCCCTGTCTCTCTTATTCCTTTCCCTCTTGCTATGACCATAAGACTCTGAGAAATCTAAGGCTGCCGGTTTGTAATCTAACCCACACTGTTGTGTTTGGGAATTTTACATCAGCTCCTGAAATCAAGTGGCTGCGTTAGGTTTTATCTTTTTTTTCTTTCCTAACTGAATTTCTATTTAGCCTTCATCTTTCAAAGTAGTCCCTAAAAGTTCAGAAATAGGAAGAGAAAGAAAACATCCAAACTTCAGTAGTGTCACTGTCTTTAGTTTTGCCCAGTCAACTGACTGCTATTGCTGCAACCCTACAGTTGAGGTTATAAGTCATCTCAGTCCTGGAGAAATTAAAATTAAATTTCCTAGGATTTCAGTTGATAGCATGCAGAGAAATTTCCCAACCTGTCTTTTTTTCCCTTCAGCACTGCTAGGTATCGGAATTTCCTCTTACGAACAGATAAGATTAGCTAACATGCATCCAAGCACACTCAAAATAGATAATGATCTAGAGAGGGCTTCCACATCTACATCTCTGCTCAGTTTGGACCACTTAAGGAACACCCCATTATTTCCAATAGCAGTTAAAGGTTTTTAGTAGTTAATGGATCTGTTTTATACATATGAAGCTGATAAGCTAACTCACTGATACTGAATACTCCTCAAATGCTACATGGAATATCAACTGACGTACCTGCAAAGCAGCAGGGTAGCTGCACAGGCATGCAACTCTTTCATTGCTCACATCTGTCCATCACTGAAAGGGCTGGAAAAGCAAGTGGAGAGGCTTCCTAGCTTGGAACTGCAAGCATAAAAGTAGAACAGCCTCTGTCTGGGGACCCACCATCTGACTCCCGACAGCAGCCTGAAATGCCTGTGAGCTTGATGGGCCAGCCCCAGTGCTCTCTCTGCCAACAGGATAGACAAGGTGGTCTTCCTGGCACCCCTGTCTGCCCAGAGCACTCACCAGCAGTTGGGACTGAGGCTCCACTTGGTGAAGTAGTTGCACCTTTGAACTGGAGCACTGCTGGCAGCACACTCTTCCTCCTACAGCCGGGCAAGGACTGCACCCAGAGTGAGACCCGGCATGGGTAGCCTGGGCACCTGGCACCAAGTCCTGGCTATAGTTGGTGGTTTTGGGCTGAGCTTAGGAGTTCCCTCCCCTTGGAGTGATCTCTGTGTCCAGAGGCAGCCAGACATGTCTCCACCCTTCATCTCACATCCCCTCCATCACCAAAGGGCTCCCCTCACTTCTTTTGTATGGGTGACACCTAGCCCAACCTGCCATCCTGGTCTACCACTGGAAGCCCAACTGCCCTGACATAACTAAATTCCCCAGTCATGATACCCCAAATCCTCCTTTTCCCTGATCTAATCTGAGGAAAGGGGCTGAATATCTGCTAAAGATGAGTTTTCGTTCTACAGGCTATATTTTTACCTGCCAGTGTGTTGCTGCTTGCCAACTGGATTGCTTGTTTCCTGAAGCGGTTGCTTCTGCTCCTGATAACAAATTGACAACCCCAGATGAATAAAGTAAAATCAAGACTCCTTTTTTGTTCCTGATGAGCTCCGGGTAAAAACACCGATAACTGGCCTGGGTGGCCCAGCCATGCTTCTAATGCTGGCCCAAGTCCTCAACTATCCACCAGTTTTTTCTGTTCCGATTTCTGCATGTTTCTGTATTTTTTCTGTATCTTAATATAGATTGCATATATAAGTAATAGTCTTTAATGGAACAGTACCAGGTCTCCTATGCATTGTGTTAGTATAAGTTTATTTTTAATATTGACATAACAAATTAAAAACAAACAAACAAAAAACCCAAACAACTCATTTTATTTCTCATGTCTGTAGGAATCATAGAATCACAGAGTGGTTTGGGTTGGAAGGGAACTGAAAGATCATCTAGTTCCAACCGCCCTGCCATGGGCAGGGACACCTTCCACCAGACCAGGTTGTGCAAGCCCCGTCCAACCTCACTTTGAACACTTCCAGGGATGGGGCATCCACAACCTCTCTGGGCAACCTGTTCTAGTGCCTCACCACAATTTCCCAAATAGATGCCCTTGTCTCCTCTGAAGGCTATTGTTATGCTTTTATCTATGGTTTTGGAACATTATCAAATAAAAAATAATTCAAAATTTTGTACTTTGTCCCTATTGCAGACCTTTGTAATGTGGATCATGATTGTAATTATCATAAATAAAATTCATATTTATGAACATAGATCTTGGAGTAAACTGCCAGGTGCAGGGGTGCCTACCATTGCCAATTTGTTGTCTGTTGTGCTTGAAAAAGGGACAATAACTTGCTTCTATATATTATAGAAGAATAAACACTTGGATTTAATCAGAATTTAAGATAAAAGCCATTGATTATGAAACCGTTCTGTTAAGAATGTAAATGTTCATCCTTTTAGTTAGTTTGCACCTAATATTGCTGGCTGCCTGATGATATGCATTAGGAACCATTATATGACTGGAAAATCTTACTATACTTTTGCTTCTTTTTATGTTTAGGGTATGCATGAACTTTTAGCTCCCATTGTCTTTATCCTGCATTGTGACCACCAAGCTTTTTCACATGCCAGTGAAGCTGCACAACCAAGGCAAGTATTGTATTTTATTTGTATAGTATTAAAAATCTGCTTTTGTAAAAAACTAAATAATTTGGCTGGACTAGAACTTAGAAATACGTGTTCCTTAATTCTTTGTTTATAATTGATAAATTGATATCAGAAATTGTTGCATCCTCATGCTTTGATGGGAATGTCCTTATTTCATCTTCCCTACTACAGATTCTGAAAGGGGATTTAAAAGTATAGACATTGGCCCCTTCACAGGTAATAGCTGGCGAAAAAAGGGGAGACAAGAAACCTAAGGAAAACCTTAATCAAGAAGCTTACATAACTACTTACTGTTTTACCTCATTCTTACTGCCAGAAATGGTTTAGTTTTTGTCATTGCAGATTGGAGGCAGATTAGAGAACTACAGTCATAGAACAGACATGTCACCAACTCTCTTTCCTCATCTCTTAAAAGAGAAAAAAATCAACGTAGACAAATTGTTGTGATTGATATTTCTTTCATCACCTGCAATGTTGTAGCTGCAATATCTGACTATCTCTTGATTTGGCAGTAACATTAACTTTAGTTATTGATTCTTTATTTCACTCAAATTGTGTGTGTGTGTAATCATACACATATGTATAAGATATTACATCACACGTGATTGTCTGACAGCCAAATGCAGGTGCTTTTTTTCTTGCCCTATATGTAAACATTTTTTTTAAAAAAGCTAGTTGCCTTCTTGTATCACTTGTGATATTTAGGTCATTTCTTTTCATCTGCCTTTTTGCACTATCTTTTGGAGTACAGCAGTGAATAAAAGCCAATTTAATTACATGTACTATATAATGTAACCTCTGTTAGCACCCCTCAACATGATTGCCCAAAGGCAGTTAAGCATAAGGATGGAAATTATTTACAAGTGTGTGTTTTTATTCAAAGTCTGTCCTTAGATATCCTGAAACTACCTAGAAGATGCTCTTCAGTCCTAAGTAACTTAAAATAACCAACCATGTGTTATGCACAGCATTCTGTTCCATCCCCACTGAAAAAGTAGAGCTAAGCAGCAATGTAGATGGAAAAGAGGTGCTGTCACTGATTAATTGCTGTTAAAGTACAATAAAAATATAGGCTATTAAAACAAAATAAATTAATGTTTTGATACTGCATATTTGACCAGTAACCATATTTTTTTTGTTTGGGAGAAACAGTGATAGATTGTGCAGCAATCAATTATTCTAGATCAAGCATATTCAAATAATACATTGTGACATTCAGTAATTTGTTATTTGGAATAATTAGATGGTTACTTCATTGTAGTGCAGACAAGGCAGCTAATTTGGTTTTGATCTTTATAAAAAGGAAAGACTTCATTTGTTCAGTGGAGTTTCTCTTTTTAATTAAAAAGGCTAGTTTTCTCATTTGCACTTTATATGAAAGTTGGCTTATAAATACATAATAGTACATGCAGAACACTGACCAAAAATAAACACTCACATTTGGATTGTTCACTGTTGCCTTTTTCAGCGAGGAAATGAAAGTTCTTTTGAATCCTGAATATCTGGAACATGATGCCTAGTAAGTTTTAACAACTTCCTTTATGTTTAGTTTGCTCTTATTTGTAATACATTATTTAACACCAAGTTTCTGTTTTTTTTCCCTTCAGTGCAATGTTCACACGTCTTATGAAAACTGCAGAACATTGGTTTTCAACTTTTGAACATGACAGTCAGAAGGTAAATATGCTCTAAAATGTTTTTATTGTATTTTTAAGCAAAGGTGATTTTTAATATGATTCAAGTAATTTGAAGCTAATAAGGCATCTTCTCTTAAACAACTTAGTTAAAGCAGGCTCAAGCAAGTTTACATTCTTTAGAAGTTATTCAAAATTTGGTCATAAGCACATATGGAAAGTCTTCCAGTTGAGAGTTTCTATCTTTTGAAAGATCACTTGGTAATCAAAAGCCAAATGTGCAAACACAGATTCTCCTATGTGTGAGTGATGTTCTTGTGTAGCATTCGAAAGAATGCCTGTCATAGGCACATCTATGTGCCCAAAACCTGTGCAAATGTCATGTTAAATAAATGTATATAGGCAGTGTTTTAACATTCTGAGGCTTGAATTGTTTTCAGCAGTTTACAATATAAACAATTTGCTGTGAAACCAAAACTATAATCATAACCTGTCCATCAAAGGTCACGATGCATCTTTCCCTGACTTCATCACTCCATTTCCTTACTTTATTTCTTCTTGACCTCAGAGTATTTGAACAGAGGGAATGTCTGTGCCCTCAGATCTCCTGTGTAGCTATACAGACACCATTGTATTTAGTATGTTGCTTCTTTTCATAGAAAAGCTTTTTCTGTGTTCTGAGTTTAGTTCTACAGAACTCTTCTTTGCAGGGACTTTCTAGGGACTATCTAGTCCTTGCCCGTAACCGTTTTTCATGCATGGCATGATGGACAATTCCCTCAGTCAATTGCTCAAGATTTCCTTTGAATATTTTTTCCTGTCTCTTTCCCTGTTTACATTGCTCTCTTTTTTTAATGCTGAAAAATGATTTGTGTAATGGAGCATGTGTAGAAGGCTCTAGCAAAACATAGCTGTATTACAGGTATTGCCAAGACTTTCAGTGTATTATATCCAAAAAGAGTTGTCCTCCAAACTTAGTTGCAGCTTGATTCACTTCAGCATTTTTCACATTGACTGTGGGGTGAGTATCTACAGATAACAAAAAATTAGTAAGAATTTGGTTGGTTTTGGATGTCCACATGTGTGCACCAAAACCTGTATTTGCAAGCTGTAATTAGGGAGTACTAGTCTGAGAGGTGGTTTTGCTTGTCTGTTGAAGGAAAAGATGTTCACCCAAGACTCACCTAAAAGCTTCTATTTTCTTTAAATGTTTAAATGTATCTGTGTATTTTATTAGACGTGGAGCACTGGCATCTTGGCCTAAGCTATCTACAGTTATAAATTACTATTTGGATTTGGGTTTTTACATAATTCTCAGTAACTGAGGATAAAGCATATGAGATACAAATTTTATGAACTTATTACATAGTCACTTTTATTCCAACAACAAAGCTGTGAGACATGTTTCTCTGAGTGCAGCTTTTCAGAATTCAGTATATTCAAATGCATTTGAATGTTCCAATTTCTGTGACAGAGGTGGTAAAGTCTGAGGCTGAATTTTAGTCTGGGAAATAACTAGGTCTGCTTACAGATTTGCAGTGCTTGAGTAGAAGGTGAAAGTTTACATTGCCCTTTCCAGTCCTTTTCGTGGCATAAAAAATTAACAATGCAAAGTGCATGGATTAATATCTAGTTGTTTGTTCTTGTTCTTTGCAAACATGTATAATCTTTAATAATCCTTTCTTGTACGTATGCCTTTTACAGTCATGACTTTGAGGGTTAGCTCCATAATAAAGTCTGAATCTTCACAAAGGAAGCAATGAAAGCATGTGCTCTGAGAGACATGTTACATTTTATAGCCTCTAACAGTTGGTTCCATTACTCCCAATTGCCATTAGAGGAGCTTCTCCAGCTACTCCATTCCCTAGTGGTTAATGAGAGAAATCTGTCCACAGTTTATACTTGTACTATGTCCTAGCCTCTCTTTACTGCTGTAGCATTTGTTTCCTAAATGCATGAATATATAAATTGTATTAGTCTGCCAGCCATTCCAGTTCGTGTTGTGGTAGGTAATGTTTTGTGGCAGGGTTTGGGGACTCTGTTTCTAATGCTTGATCTGGATTTTTCAGCTGCATTTCACTGATACCCACATTTAAACTGTTCTTAAAGGTGAATTTGATGCTCCCCTGTAAACAGTATAGCACATCTCTGAGCCATCCCTCTTTTTGACTTTTTATTGCAAACCACATCCCTTTGGGATTGATAATTTATATTTCGTATTAGCAGTAGATGACTAAACGCATGCACTTAAATGTTTTCCAAGACTTAGAAGCTCACTAAAAGAAAAACGGTGTTTTGTCTCATCTGGCAAATTAATATATAGCGAATATGGGCAAGGGCACAGTATCATGTTGTCCACTTGGCTTCTGTGCTTTAGGCACAGGCACTGTGAGTCATTTCTAGTTAAATATTTTGGCAGCTTGGTTGTATTAGTTTATCTGAGCGTCTTTCTGTTTGGGCTGTTTCTTTCATGCCAGCTGATGTGATTTTTTGGAGCAATTGCAACTGACTAAATGTATTGTCATTTTCTCAAGCAAATTGTGTGAGAGGAGACAACAGACCTATCACATGCACTGTAGTCATCCACTGAGCTTCTTGGTGGAGTGCACCAAATTGGGAGGCATGGACAGTCAAGGCATTGTTTATTGACTGCAACTGCTGTCCCCACAGATCCTGTCATGCTTTGAAGATTTCTGGTAATGGGGTGAATTTCTGAGATGCTGATGAACCACATTTTGATGGATAACATTTGCTAATCTCATGCTTTTAAAAATGGCAAGCCAGCATATATTATTTGAAGCACTTAACCATGTTGATAGTCAGTCTGACAGCAATGTCTCAGTGCTGCATTATGCCAAGGTGCACAAATGCTGTAAGTGACAAATAACTCCAGTTTTGGCACTCCTCTGTAAGACGAAGCTTGCATTAGTTTTGATATTTAGAATTTCTTGATGCTTGAGATGATGTTTAAGGGTCTGTCTTCTAATTTTGTAAAGATGGCTTTAAACCCACGGACAACTAATGATGTAAAGGCTAATCTGAGTAATTTGCTAGTCTTCTCATATTGGAAGTTCAAATAAGTAGAAAGATTCTAATATTGAGATTTCTATACAAGAATCTATGCCTATAATCAAGGAAAGCTTAAAAATACAGAACTTTTGAGTCATCGGGTATATGAGTGCATGCAGTGGTCAAGCTGAAGTTAAACTCACCTTGAATAAACAAGAATACAGTTCATACCCCAGATGTATGCCAACTGATGGACCATGCATAGTCTAGGAATATAGAGAGTTACAGACAGTTATGGTTAGTTTCAAAGATAAATTGATATGTACATGAAAAAAACTACTATTGACTGGCATTTAACATTAAGGCAATGTTATCATATCATACTGTATTTTAGGAGTGGTTTTGTGTATAGATTAGAAGGAGATTAGTGGATACCCTTTTTCGGTATCTTGCATTGTAGCACGTGACCAAGGAAACAATTAAATGGGTATGAAACAACAACAGGAAATAGCCATACAATGGAGAAAAAAAAATCGGGATAAAAAGGAGGCTGCCCAATTTGGTAATAAAGAAGTTAATAGAAAATTAGAAAAGGAGGTGGGAGAAATACCCTTTCTCAATGTACCTGCAGCTGTGAAGAACTTTAGTATTTAAGTAAGTAGCAACATTTCTTATTAGCCCCTAAGATGCTAGGTGTTTATTTTAAATTTCTGTTTGGTAGAACAGAAAAGATTTTGAATGAAAGGATGCCATTTCAGTGAGCTTTATTTGACAGTCTGAGGGAGCTTTTGTCAAACCATTTGCTAGGGCATCTTAAATGAATATGTCTTGGTACCACAAAAGCATGGCAAAACCACTACACTGTAATAGATCAGTCCCTTTGCTGCAATTGCCATAGCAAAGCAACAATTAAGTAGATCTTAAGATATGATTTATAATCAATCAGATCTTTAAATAGAAACATTTTACCTGAAATCACTGCTTAGCATCATACCATATTTTCTGCAGTACAGAAATGGAATAATTAGGAAAAAATATTTCAAGCAAAGGAGATCAGCATAAAAAATAGGCTTTTTGGTAGAAATTGCTAAGTTTTCGCTGCCCACTTGAATGTTAAACCATGTTGTAAATGACTGTGAAATATGGCTACTTCTCTTCCTTCTTCTTAAAATGCTCATACAGAGAGAATGGGGTTGAAGAGGGACTATAACCATAGGAAACAACCTTGGGGATACTTTATACAACAAAAAAACCCTTTCTTTGTTATTGAATGTTAAAAATAATGTGCTTTTCACTGTATTGAACCAAGTGAATTTGTCTTTCAACAGTTTAAGATGTAATGAAGTCTTCTGAAATTATTTACCCTTTGACCTTGATACTGCTTCTCTATCAATATACTGAGCAAAAGGGTAGAAAAAACAATAACTGTCTTTTAAAATGAAGCTTTCAGGTCACAGAGCCATAATGACAGATTGCAACAAAGTCATTGCAAAATCTTCTCTTCTTACTTTTTCAATTTTCCTTCTTTTATAACTTTAACATTGTTCCTGACAGCTTAATTCTCCATTTCCCTTTCCCCAATCTTTCCCTTGATAGGTTTGACTTGTTCTTTTTTATTTCTCATCCTCCTTTTTACATGTTTCCTATTCAGTGCGGTTCATTACTTGCTGCATTTCTTTCTAGCATTCTGTCTCTTTTTCAATAATACTTGACTCTTTTGCAGGAAGAAGAAATTTAAAGCGTTCTCAGGTTCAAGGACACTAATACTCCAGTAGTTTTCTTCCTCTGTTTTCACTCGGTGTGTGTCCTGTTCTAGATCATGACATAGTTTGCACAACCTTTAGGTCCAACCAACTACCTTCTAACTGTCAGGTTAATCTCACTGTTCTATTTCTTTTTTGTTTTAAAAGTTTTCTGATGCTTTATCAAAGCTGTGTAGATTTTGAGGTACAGCCACCAGATCTCTGAGTAAGGGAAGCCTGTTTAGAAAGGATTGTTAAAAAATAAGTTATTTCCTATTTGGTATGCAATTTATTGTCTTCTGAGGGCATATATTCTCTACTAAGTTACCATTCATCTGCTTTGCTCTAGAATGACTCAGCCTGCTGATATTAAAGCTAAAATAAAGCTGTCAACACTTTGTCAGAGCATGAAAAGTAAAGCACGCACGTAGAAAATGACATGCAGAACCAGGGGATGAACCTTGGCATGCCTGGGAAGAGGAATCCCACAATACCTTCCACAAAAGTGGAAGCTTGACATTCCTCTTTTGCTGGAAAAGAAACGAGTTATTAATATTTTTATGTTTCTTTGGAAGCCAATGATTACAACAAAACAAATCTCTTGTAGACAATCCCTTTAGACAATAAGGCTTTATGGGTGTTCTTTTCTTTCCTTTTTTCTGTGTCTACAGGAGAAAGATGTGATGATTACACCTATGCCATTTGCAAGGCCACAGGACTTAGGCCCATCTATTGCTATTGTAGCAAAGGTAAACCAAATTCAGGATCATCTGCTGAAGAAACATGATATTGAGCTATACATGCATCTGAACCGACTGGAAATTGCTCCACAGATTTATGGACTGTAAGTGTTTGCAAAGCATTATTTAATTTAATTTCTTCTATTTTTATTTCATTACAATAGGACATTTTTTTCCTTAAATTTAGGATTAGAGCAATGGGGCTAAAAAGAAGTACTGCTTATCTCTTAGAACTTACTCAGTTGGCAGCATTACAGTAAATGGCACCCCACTGCTGTATTTGTGATAGTGGCATTTCCAGTGCAGATAAAGTACGTTCAGCTACATATTAGAGAACTTGATGAAGACTCCCAGTGCAGTGATGAAGTACGTACTGAATCAAGTCCATATTCTACCTGTGGTTTTCCTATAAGAAGGAATGGGATAATAGAACACAAAGAAGCGGGGAAGGGGAAAATTACTGTCACTGGTCAGTTTACTTACTTAGTTTTATCACCAGTTCAGTATCAGCAAACTTTCCTCTATTGTAATAACGGGGGTTTGGATACTGGTAATTCAGGTGTGGTGGGGCATGTTAAAAGTTAAGGCATGGAGGTAATAAAGTGTCTGTATGTGGAGTCAGCCCAGGTGTTCCATTTTCCATTAAGCTGGCTGAGATCCATTCAGCTGGTTGTATTGTGTGCCCCCGCTCCAGGGGGCCTTCTCGGGGCACGTGCAACTTTGGCTGTGGCCTTGTCCACGTGTTTGCAGAGCGTTGCATCCAAAGCAGTTATGTCTGCTATAGTCAGTCTGGGTCAATACAGAGCGGGCAACTTGGATGAACCGTGAGTAACTGTGAATTGACTGTGGTTTTGAGGAAGAATTTTGCCTTCATTGTCTGGAATTCTAGACATTTGATTCATTTCGATCATTCCTTAAAGAAATGGCAAGCTGTATGTGGAGGTACAGTGGCAGAAGAATGACACTTTCAATTTTTTTTTTTACTTTTTGCAGTGATGGTGTGAATTTCCAAATGTAATTATGAATTACATTTAACAACTCAATAGAAAGTGTAGAAAGGGAGGGAAAAGGTGACTGTGTAAATGTCAGGCCATAACTGCAATACTTAACATTAAAGTCTAATTTGATGTTACAGTAAAATGGAAGAATGCTGAGACATCATATATCCTCAAGAGGAGAGTTGAACTAAGACTAAGTAGTAGTCCCAGACTTACAAATAACATATATTAGGAAGATAAATGTAGTTCTACGAAAATTATTTAAATAGTTTTGATAGGAATGGGTTACAGGGAGAGGAAGAATAAGCCAAGTAAACTCAAGGTATTAAAAGTATGAAGAGGCCAGATTGTCCTATTACAGTATTTTTTGCATAGCGTAGAGTTGTGTATTTTCTTGATATCTTCACTAGTCTGGAAGAGAAAGCAAGCATCCTTAATAAACTTTAGGGGTAGTAATGAATAAGTAGGCAGTATAAATATCAAGGAAAACAAAAAGACGGTGTTTCTCTTTTATGAAGGCTTATGAAAACACACAGAAAATAAGATAAGCGTCAGAAATTTGCAAACATACTCTGGGGCAAAAATAATTTGTACTGTAGGTATTCCTTCAGTATAAGATTTTGCCTTTCAGTAAGAGAAATAATTGAAAGAAAAAATTAGACTTTAGCTCGAAACATAACATTATAATAACAGAAGAACGGTGCAGTCTGGTGTGGCATAAATAGAACTGAATCCGAATAAAGAAATTTACAGTTAAGGGAATGAATTATGAGAGAGAGCTTCAGGCTGACTATCAGAAAAACCTTGCTAACAGGGAGCTGTTAGGCTGTAAAATAATATATCAAAATTAACAAAGGAAATACCACCAGAATACTTTAAAGACAGGCTTTGAAAAGCTCTCACAAATGGATAGTATCATAGAGAATGAGTCTGCATTGGCAGAAGAGTAAAGTAGGTTGCCTGTGAGGCCATATCCTTCTCTGATTTCTGTTTTAATATAGAGGACAGGAGAAAAAGAAAGGGAAAGGAACATGACTGTGTTGTATTATTCTCACCTTTAATGATGTCTGAACTCTTCAGAATAGTAATTTCCAGTAGTGAGCCAGCTGACAGTCTCAGATGCTGCATCTTTTCCTGTATTTAACATTTCTTGAACTAGAAACAGCATTTCTTAAACATAATAGGTTATTAATAATTGCTAAACCTAACCCAAGTGCAGAATCCATGTGAGCTTTTTGTTGAAGTTTATTGTTTTGCTGAAGTTCATTGGATTTGCCAACAATAAATATTCATCTGTCAGCCTTGATATCACTCAAAAATATACAAATGGTAGAAGGAAGACTGGGAACTTCCCTCAAAAGATATTATGACATTCCTGGTGAAAAGTATCAACACGAAAGGCTTGTACTTAGTGGCAGTCTCCCCTAGCCTGAACAAGTTATACAGTTTACTTATTTAAAAATACGGTATTTTATACTTTGCATCCTTCTATAACCTTCTGGGGCAAGGTAAAAACAATTCTTGGTTACTCTTTGTATTTTCATACAGTTGATTTCAACCTTTGATGTTTACAAATAGTCCTTTTATTTTTCAAACACCAGGGAGACTGGTTCTGCTGGGAGGTCAGGTGCCCCAGCGTGTTGTACACTTCCATGTTCAGAAACTATCCTTTAAAATAAATTGTGGTTGCACACTTCTTGAAATTATGCTTACCTGTTTAGAAGACCAGCTTTAACAGGCATTTCAGTATGTGTGGTACAACTCATGAATTCAGGTTGCTGTCCAGTAGTGTAAAGGTTGTATGTTGGTTTTGTGGAAAAGTATACTCATTATAGTGTTTATCATGTTTATGTGAAAAACCTTTTTATCAGTTAGATCTCTGCAAACCATGGTGTCGTTAGCCTCAGCCTGGTATGCCAGGCTGCACGCTGGGAGGTGCCACTAGTTCAAAAGAAGTCTTTTCCCTGGGTACTTTACATTTTGTGAAGTTTTAGCTCAAGGGAGTTGATTTCTGTATCTTCTGGAGGGCATGAGTGAATACACTTCGCATTACCTGGCTGTCTCATTTCATTGCTGACCAGAAAGAGGACTCTGTTAGGTATAGCAAGGTATACTAGGGTCCTGGCTATGCCATACTTCTGTGCTCTGGTCATTCAAGTTGGTGTCATATACAGTAGCAGCCTTAGCACAGGAATTTCTGTAGCTGGAAATTTTGTGAGACTGCACATTCATTCACTTGCACTCAGCCTCTGTGTATCCCTGTGATAATTATTCAGCTGCTATTAATATCAGCTGAAATGGAACCAGCAATACAGAGATAAAGGCTTTATGCCTTATCATTCTTCAGTCTTCTTTATTTGCCATGTCTCTAGCTTGTTTTTAGACCCTAAGATAATGTTTTGCAGAATAACATTGTTTCACGTTCCTGGTAGCACTGCGAATTGCATACTGTCTAAGCAAACTATAATAATTATCTAATCATATCTAATTTTGTGCTTTGTAAAGTAAAGCACAAGAATGGCTTGAAAATAAAATGGAATTGATTACAGTAATAGTTCAGTGACATGCTTCCTGATAATAAACTTTCTCTAAATAAAACCAAAAAAATGCTGATTGAACAAAAAGATTGGATACTCTGAAGGGTTGACGGATCGAATATCCAGTTTAATTGTAAAATTAGATGAGTTAACAATGATTAATGTCCTAGATTAAATGGTATTCTAGTGTTAATTTCTTTGACCCTTACATCTAATTCATGTTAAACTACAAAATAATTACTGCAAAACCATTCTGCAGTTTCTGCAGTGGCCAGTGTTTGCAGTGGCAAATTAAGCAGGTTGTGCTCTCAGCTTGAGAAAGGACAAGGCTTGCGTCTTCATATATCTGTATTTTAGGACATTTTCTTCCATTTAGGGTAATTTGTAGTAGAGGACTTCTTTTACATTTCATTGAAAAGATGAATCAATTGGAAAAGCCCCACACAGTATCATTGTACTGAGGGCTTCAAAGTTAATTGTATTGCATCAAATGAAATTCTCATAGAACTACATGCAGTAAGTACAGCCACATCATGTAAATATATATGATAAGGTTGTATAGAAATAATACACACAAAGATAATGACAAGGCGTAAATGTAAAAAGCTTTATTTAAGAACAAAAATTAACTGTTGGCATAAACTCACTAGCTTCTGCATCGTAACACTGATGGCAGTTTTATATTGGTTAAGCAAACTCTTTCTAAGCACATATCCAACAGACAATAAAGCGCATGCAGAAGTGAGTGTAAATATTTCATGATAGCTTAATCTCAGTACAAAAAAGGCCTTCTTAGAACATTCAGTGCCGATGACTTTGCCTCCTGCTGCCAC